>JAOXYF010000010.1:11191777-11204311 GCA_028565775.1 Sternarchorhynchus goeldii
CTAAAAGAACTTGAAGGATATGTTCTATGTTAAGTGCTTGCAAAAGAGGTGGGTCTTCAGTTTGCGTTTGAAGACAGGAGGTTATGCACCTCCACTGTGTCTTGTCTATAACACCTTCCTGCAATTGTCCCCCGGTGTCCTTTGTTTATCCCCAGTGTTTATATATCCCGGTTTTCAGTCTTTTTCCTGGTTGGGTAATGTTAGTTTGTTGGTGTGCTGACCCGTGCTTATTCCATGCTATATTATTTTCCAGATCATTGGTGTGGTTAGTTTCATGTTTGTTTATTCTCTATATCTGTTTATTCTCTATTATCTGTTTTTGATTTCTTTTTCTATTTGTTCTTTTGTTATCTTCATATTCACTCTGGACTTTGTTACTGATCTCTCACTCTTCCCACCTGGCCCCCATGTCATAGTGGCATTGTTGGCGGTTAGCCAGTACAAATATATCAGGTGCGGCAGTGTTGTTGGAGTTTCTAAATGTGACAGTGTCACAGCTGGGTCGAGAATGGCCAGCCATCCAAAAATATCCAGGCAACAGAGCTGTGGTAAAAAGCTGGGGGTTGCCTAACAGACTGTTCATGACAGAAGATGGTCTCTCAAGGTGTTTCTCATAAATAAATGCTGGCGATATTCACCAGCCAGTTCGTTAGAAACACACATTTATGCCAGACCAGCACCCACTCTGTGACTATCATGTCAGTCTGACTGCTGTGTTGGGAATATCTTACTCCCCCCAAATTATATCCAGACAGCAGGAGTCCTGTCGTCTGCAACTGACCAATGATGAACAGGGTAGAGGTTAGCTGACAAATACATGACAAAAGATGAGCTACAGGCTGTACACTAATAAAATGATGCACCTTTAAATGGACTTATATAATTAATAGGCTGTTAAGTATAGGTGTTTCTGCCTTTTATGCTTACGCTTCACATTTAACTCCAGCAATGATCTTGAAATGAATTACAACCATATTGTACCATCACCATATGACCATTTGAAAGCATCATCTTCCCAATATGCAGATCAGTAATAGTAGTTTATGTTATCATCTAAAAACATTCTTTAAATGTCTATTGAACTCTATCCTACTTACTGGCTAGGATGTATTCTGTGAGTCAACAACAAAGTACTTTTTGTAAGTCACTCTGGAATTAAGCGTCTACTAAATGCCTTAAATGTAAATGTAAAATATAAATGTAACCACTGAAACCACATGAGAACAGCCCTGTTTAGACCCAGTATTAACTTGAGTCTTGAACGGTCAGTAAGATGCATATATATTTTTAAGCATCAAAAAATGTAACACCACTTCTGCTGTCAAGTCAAGAAGCATATTAACTGCATCAGTAATAATCAGTTTTCTTTGTAGCTAGTCCTCACCCCGCACTAAAATGAGGCATCTACACTTTGAAGCCCTACAGCCACAAACATTGCTGTCATACATGTGTTGTTCGGTTTGCAAATCTTTGAGCTAGTGCACAACCATGTCTGCAATTAGACTCCAAAGAGGGTAGTCCTTGATGTTGTCTCGGTTAGCATAGATATTGATTATCGTTTCCATTATAAATGCAATGTGGCCTGACTACCTTCAGATGTGGCATCTCTGACTATGTGTACTTCTGCTTAGAACTGATTACTTGTGATCTGATCTTTTAAAACTCATGTTTATACCTCATATAAACAGGATTAATGGATTGTAGGATGCCGTTTCTGAGGATAAGCATATATGATACATTTGGGTATTAATCAATAATATACCCTTCTTAGCTTACTACGAATCTTTCTTTGCTTCTTCCTCTTTTCAAGTAATTGAACTTTTCCCCCTGCCTACAACAAAGCACCTCAGAGAATATTACTATATTTGTATGAGTAATGAAGTAATGAGTAATGAAATGTCATTAAAAGTAATAATAAAATTTAATGTCATTTAAAGTAATAGCACCTTTTTCAAATATGTTTTCACATGGCTTTGCCATTACGTACCAATAATGTCTGGGTCTCTGTATGGAACATGCAATGTATGGGAGTGACGTAAGCAGGTGAGCTCATTTCAGAATACACTGTGATGGTTTTGGACATCGGAGTTAGTTGACCACAGTAAGATGGCATGCAGGCTGGCATGAAGCCTGCTCCCACGCCTTGGTTCGCCTCCTTGTCCTGTGACAGAGTGATTCCCGGAGAGTTGGATGAAGCAGGCTTGGCCCTCGGCTGATCGCGCGAGATGGGTTGGCATGATTAGGGGAGGCTCAGGTGAGGTGGTTTTGGTCTTTACCGATTTGGGCCCTCTAGGCCTGATCAGCAAGCCTCTTCTTCCAGGAGAGCTGCACGCCCCTCCCATCGCTCCTCTTTTTAAAATTGGTGCAGGCAGCACCCGAGGGTGTTGTGTTCACTCTTCCTTGCTCGCAAGGCAGATTTGAGACTGTACAGGACATAATCCATGGAAGGAGATGTTAACATGGGCTCTATCGACCCATGTCACAGCTAGAGGGGATGGTGACTTTACTGCTAATGAAAGGCTACAAATGAATGGACTTCTAGAAACAACATTAAGGGTTATTGTAATGCTACAGGTTGTGGCTGGGTGCAGTGCTTCTCTGATCTTCATCTGATTACACTTGATTAGGTTCAGGCTGTTATGTTAAACCCACACTCTGTTTTTTCCATGGCATTGTGTCTTATTTTGACATTTCAAGATCATATTTTTCACTTTTGCCTAAATAATTCCATTAACCAGCCTAAACCCTTTAATTGGTCTTGTTCAACTGAGGTGTCAGGCATGTTAAAGCTGTGGTACTTGCTTCTCTCCTTCATGTCAGTGTATTCTGTATCCCAGTTCTTGGACAAAAGGACAAAGGAATTTGTGTCTCGTATCTCAAGTTATTCATGAAGTGCTCCTTGTCAGGCTGCTGCATTATACTTCTTGACGGGAGCAACTCTGGAACTCTCTTAAGTCCACCCTAAGCCAAACAGCCATCTTCGAAGCCTCTGTTCTGTCTGTTGACCTGGGAAAAGATGGGGTCTGTCTTTATTGCAAGCCTGCGAGAATTCACAAAGGAGCATTTTGGTGGGAATGAGTCAAAGCAAAGTTTAGAAAGTTCTGGACTATTCCTTTCAGCACTTCAGTATGGTGGTATGGGTCTACACGGAGAGGCAGCTGTCTGGGAGGGATTTCAGGCTCAGCCCCTTGGGTAATGGACCTGCAGTCTGATGTAATGGGATGAGGAGGGAAGGAAGAGCGAAGTTTCAGTTTAGTTTGAGGATCTGAAATGACATCTGTATGACATTGTTAAACCCGATGAACACCATCTACTTGAGCAACATATTAGCATTCCAATTTAGAGGCATCAATAATCCAGTCATGGGCCACATGACTTTATACCAAATCTTCCAATTTATATGATTTGTAGTTGCTTTTTTGGTGTTGAAATAATTCTATAACCTTCCCTGTTTTGTTACTTGTGATTTGTGAATGTTCTCATTTCAGACCCTAACAGACATCACCACAGCGATGAGTTAGAGAAGATGGGTGTGACATGCGGCAGGACATACTGAGTCTGGGTCGCTGATGGACACTTGCTCAGAAAAGCGCACTTTTGGAGGATTGGTTCGCAGACGAGCTTTCTTGGCTGCACTTATGAAGGCAGATTTAGGTGACTAAGGAACAAAATAAGAGAGAAAAAGAAGGAAAAAGAGAAGTGAAATGAAATCATTATTATAATTTTTCCACTTAAAAGAAAAATAAATTCATGAAAGCTGAATATTTTTTGAGAGAGGTTATACAAATAAAGGAAAAAAGATTTTCATTCTTAAAAAATAAAAGATTTTCATTCGTATTTTTTTTTGATAATTCAGCTTAATGAATGGTACATTCAACACTAAGGTTTCATTACATGCATGAATGCACAAGACTCAGTAATTAGTGAAGTTGGCAAAACAGAGTCATGGCATGTCCTTGTATACAAAACAGTTCATATATAACAGATATAAAAAAGTAATTTCCCCAAATTATTGTACAGATGGCATGTAGTATAACACTGAAGGGGCTTATTTAATGAAGAAAAGAATATTGTATAGGAAGATAAAATTGTTGATGTTGTCACCTGTTGGGGCTGCAGCACAGTGAGAACAATAGAGTCTTTGCAATGTCTGTGCAGAGAGAAGTATGGAGGACAAACAGTAAGTTCCAGAATATATACTTATTCAAGATGAATACACTCTTTCTGAAGTAATACTATTATGTGATAGAGAAACAGGAAGTAACTGATACACAAAGCCAAGCTCAGTCATGCATCCTGAAAGGCCCCTCCACCTTTGGTGACAGTAAAGGATGTTACCTTACAAGGTCTATGACTCTCTCCCTAGGCACGTCGCTGACGGGTTCTTCGTTTATGGCTAGGATCTGGTCACCAGCTAGAAGTTTGCCATCAGATGGACCATCTGAAATTCAGGAGCATAAAGCAGGCATGTACTTTGTGAAGAGTGGCTAAGTGAGATCATTTATATTCACTCTTAAAACCTGTTCATAATGGTACCTTACACTTCAGATGTGCATTAAAGCTGTGTAAGTGCTATTTCATACTGAAGGAAAATTCTGTCATGTCTATTTCAGTCATACTATTTTAAACCTCATAAGTGTCCATAAATATGTGCTGATGAATTGCACAGTGTAAAATATACAACTCAAGTAGTTGTCCAGTGTAGCTCAGACAGCACACAAACTCAGAAGGTCCCATACAACAAACAAATAGTTTTCAGGAGATGAGACTGGCTGGTCTGGTGGACCAGATGCCTGCTTTTCTCCCAGTGGGTTGCAGACGTCTGATCCCCAGGTCCTGCTAAAGATACGTGTCCTACCCGCAGAGACAGAGCGTACAATGACAGGCCGTTCGCTGCCGGCGACGAAGCCGAAGCCGTGATGTGGGTGGCGCTGGATGCAGACCTGTCGAGCTGTGCCAGGGGTCAGGCTACCACTGTCCATACCATCCTGACTCTCTTCTAACATTGCAGGGCTGACGAAACACAAACGAACACAGAAAACAATATAAAAGTGCAATAGTTGAGAGCTGCTACTTAGTTGTGTCAACTGCAGATTACATCTTGGATGTATTATAAAGTACACAAACTCAATTCTGAAGTTAGCCTTTGTTTTCTGCTTAACCACAGGGTTCTTGGGCAATGCTAAAGTGGTTAGCATTAAATGAAAGCTCATTGCTCCATGAAACCAGCTAACAGGCTTCCATTGTTTTCCTTCTTTTGTTCCTAATCATTCTTCATTCATGACCGTCTTTTAATCTCGTAGCCAAGATGATCTAATAAAAAATATGACTAAAATATAAGACAAGTGAAAGTATTTTTGCCCAAAATGTCCTTTTAAACAACATCATGGATAAAAAAGTCTTAACTGGATTTACTTGTTTAATTCCCAAACAGACTTAGTTTAACATATTACCATCAAGAATACATTACATCCCATTTCACAGCTGGCTTTGTGTTAAGTGCAGACGGCTCTACCATAATCTGCTGCTGCATTAGGTGCAGTTTGTTTATCATGCATATTTGCAGCATGCTCTTCAACATTGTTAGCAGGATGTGAAAGGATCAGGTAATGCTTTCATTCATAATCTCTTGCACTCTCCTAGCCCACGTTACGTTTGATGAAGGATGATTAGACAGTACACCTGTCGCATTCTTTTGGCTGTCCATTCTGGACTTGGGCCATGCCCTGAGAAGAGGGAACCGGATGGGGTGATGATGTCTCTCTCTGACAGGATCTTTATGTTTCACAGTCATTCACCTGAGAGAAGGAGAGAGAAGAGTGAAAGTGAACACCTTTCGCGAACAGGTTTGAACTGACAGTCAGATGAAATTACTGACCAGTTGCCATTATGCAGGGTCATTGTAAATTTGAGTTGACTTGTAGATCACCCCAAAGCTCAGTCTCTCATTTGCCAATATTTGCTTTCCCTGTTAATACATGCATGACTGTGTATTTTAATGGCTGTTCCATTTCCATCTCACTATGCCATAATAATTCAGTGCAAGGAAAATGCGGTGAGACATGCAGCTTGGAAGTGAAAGCTCTGAAATGTCGCCCCGCTTTTATAGAACATTCTACAATACATCTGTCAAAAAGAACTTCAGTCTCAGTAATGGTGCATGCTGCTCCAGTGGTCTACTGCTGGCAGTGATGAATGTGCCACTACGTATCCAGAACAATAACCTATAGCTAGCTTTAGCTGAATGCTTTAATTACAGAGAGAGACAAAAATATTTTTGTTGCAGTACCAGTATGAATAGATGAAAGACGTTTTCCCTTAAATTTAAAATGTACTTCCTCAGAAACAATGAGGCATTTAAGAAAACAAATAGCAATTTAAGCGATGAAAAGCAAAACATATTTATATTTAGATACAGAGTTGCTTATCTTACCCTAGTAAATATCTTGGGCCTTTATGAAAAAAATACTCGAGATGACTTACATCGTCAAGTCAGCAAAATAAATGACACATTTATCATTTTAGCCAAGTAAGATCTGTGACTGATCTGTTGTTTGTAATTACATCTCAATTACATTCTTAATCAGCTTAATCAAGTCCCTCTGCTTTAGTCTCAGAATATTACCCATAATGCCCAAGTTTTTTTTAGATTAATACAGAAAGTCACATATCTGTAAATTTCTCTTGCAGACAATCATTGCACTGTGCCGTATGTTAAAAAAAAACCAAAACTCAGTGATGCTGAATCATGCTTGGCATATTGAGTAGAAACTCAATTAGGTGTCACAGAAGGCTTGCCATCAATCAAGTGCTTGTGCTGTCTCTGTTCAGAACTTCTAAAGAGAATCCTTCAATTCTCTCTCTACTCTCTGCAATTATTCACTAAATCTTACGTCTGATAGGGTGATAGCATAGGACAGTAATTCAGCCATGACTTCAAAGGGTTTCTAAAAGCGCTCCAGACTACATGCAGCTTATCTTGATTACTCCACCCGAAGGTTATAGAAGTGTATCTTGATGTAATGTATGGCATACCAAACCAAAAGTCCGTTATATAATCTGGTGTACTGTACACATCAATTCAATCATTCTTAGTCAGTGAACAAAACATCTTTTCTTTGAGCAGAGGCTCTGAGCAAGTGCTACAGACTGCACATAACAGGCTTGGCGGTCAGTGATGAAAAGGGTGAAGTTGGACACTGACAGTTGGAAGATGCGTGTGCTCCTCGACCAGATAAACATTTCAACCGCGAAGCCGACCTTTGCAGCTGAGGAGACAGAGGAATACTGTCAAGAAACCACGTCCCAAGGGCACTGGTAAGCCAGAGTGTTGCCATGGATACAGCTGCACAGGCTTGATGGGGAGCGAGGTATGATGAAATGACCATGGCAAGTGATGGCTCCAGTCCTCTCCACCAGACACTGAGCCCACAGCCCAAGCAAGTCTCAAAGGTTCAGCTTGATGTAACAGCAAAATATGAATCTTAATGTCTCTGACCTTTCTTCCACTTCCCCAGTCCTCTAGCTGGCATTCTGTGGTGGAGCTGAAACAGTCTCTTTAGCAAGCATGAGTAAAGGATGACACTGAGAGGTCACTGCGAGATTTTCTCCCTTGCTTTCTCCTTCTTGAGTTTGAAAACTCACAAACTCTCCCCAAGAATTATAAAAGCATTTGGCACAGAATTCTTTTTGCAATCTGTTTAGGTTTCTGTTCAGATAGTCTTGCACGGTCAAATCTTTTTGCAAGCTGTCCAGTGCCTGGGATCCCTGTTCTGTTTCTGTAAATTCCTAGAACTTTGCAGATTCCAGACAGTTTCACCTGGCTAAAACATCTTTGCAAAATCTCTCTATGTTCAACACACAAAGGACAGCATCTTCAGAGTTATATAATACACTACAGTTATAGCATAAATGGATGTTAGACTCAGTCACTTTTGTCAGTCCAAAAAAAAAAAAAAATTCAAGAATAACCGTCATCCAAACTAATCAGTTTCTATGCTTGTTTAAAGATATTTTCCATGTATCCTACAGTGGGGGTCATCTTCAATGCCATCTATAATTTGTTCAAGTCAAATTAACTTGAGGATTGCAGTTATTATCTTTTGAATTATGATCTCCAAAATTTCACAGTTTGACTATATATGCCATTCTTCATCAGTGCAAACCTCAAGGCCACTGGATATGCAAAATTGCTACATGATGATGTGTTTCCCTCTTTATGCACTGAAGCTGGCACGTTCCCTGAGTTTTTCCAGCAAGATGGCGCACCACCACATTATGGGTGTCAGGTCCGAGCATTCCTAGATGAACAGTTTCCTGGAAAGTGGATTGGTCGTCGTGGGCCAGTTGAATGAACCCCAAGGTCTCCCGATCTGACCCCCTTAGACTTTTATCTTTGGGGTCATCTGAAGGCAATTGTCTATGCTGTGAAGATACGAGATGTGCAGCACCTGAAACTACAGATACTGGAAGCCTGTGCTAGCATTTCTCCTGTGGTGTTGCTATCAGTGTGTGAAGAGTGGGAGAAGAGGGTTGCATTGACAATCCAACACAATGGGCAGCACTTTGAACACATTTTATAAGTGGTCAGAAACTTGTAAATAACTCATGAATAAAGAATAAAGTTACATTAAAACCAAGCACAGCATTGTTTTTCTTGTAAAATTCCCAATAAGGATGATGTGTCACATGACTCTCTTCCCATTGAAAAAACAAAAGCTGGATCCAAAATGTCTGACTTCAAAATGGCCACCATGGTCACCACCCATCTTGAAAAGTTTGCCCCTCCAATATACTAATGTGCCACAAACAGGAAGTTAATATCACCAACCATTCCCATTTTATTAAGGTGTATCCATATAAATGGATATGTATGTAAAGAAATTTATTTACGCATGCGTCAAATGAATAGACTACCAAACACCAATCAAATTTTACCCTGTTCTTGAGGTTATTTTTCAATCCACAGTATGTTTGACTCCAGCTGCTCTGAAAAACATGTGAGACATTTTATCAGAGTTCTAATGTCCTTGGCACTGTGTCACAGGTGTTTTGGGAGCTGGAAAGAAAAAAAAAATTAAATGCACTTGGGGACTAGACTTTTGACATAGCAGTCATTTACCAATAGATTGTCTTGCTGAAACATATTTCCCCAACTGACTTCATGTATCAGTTGACATTTAAAATACGTTTAATGTAATGATGCACAGAAGAAAATGAATCAAATTGATCTCATACTTTATTATATGACTAGAAGAGATTTGTCTGTCACGTTTGTGCATTACTCTCAGCAAATCCATAACTCCTGTTATATTAATAGACAAGGATGCATAACCACTAATCTCTCCAGAGGGACAGGCATTCTGTTGTTCCTCACTGAGCACACATACAAGAAATATATCATTATATGTATTAAGGTTACATAATGAAGAAATAGCTACTTGTTCCTAACTCATTTCGTGTGTTTAAGTATGTCTAACTTCTATTTCCTAACTAATGTCAGGAAATATGTTAGCATTCTTGCTCAAAGACTGCAAGCTGTCGTATCACAACAGCATGTCGCATCATTTAAACAGGTCTACATTCAACTGAATTCTTTTTCTAAAGGAAATGTTTTGCTTTTTTTTTTTACCTGTTGCAATCTAGCAGTGGTCCAAACTGTGTTTTATACTCAGTCTGACAGAGATGGAGTTTGTGTTTCTTCGAGGTTCTGGCTGTCTGCTGAGGACAGATCCTATCTTGAGCTGAAATTGGAATCTGATCACTCAACCCTTTTGAACGCTGTGCCGCTTCATTTTCAGTGCCTAGAAAACTCATTGCATTTCATTTTACGCTGCCTTTAATACAAAAACAAATTCTCCTTCTACAAGGGTCTCGCTGTCTTTTTACCACCATTCACTGTGGTGTTTTTAAACAAGTTAATGCTTAGCATTTATTGTTATGTAACAGCACCATGGTTACAGTACCATGGTTACAGTACCATGGTTACAGTACCATGATGCGTGCCTTTCATGAGGTTTTGGGGAGTGTTGCTTGCTGCGGTAGGTGATGTTGTTGGGCTGCATGATGAAGAAGCAAGGAGGACCAAAGAACTATTTGCTGGGCTCCTGCTAGAAGATGGCAGCCCTATGCATTCATCACTGTGCAGCACAAATTGCTCTGCTGCCACTACAGGATGCTGTCGATTTAGCAGTCTGAAAATGGGTCGTGCCCACTGTGTGAGGTGGCGGCTCAAAACCTGACTGATGTTTTACACGGAGGGATATAATTTGATTCGAAATTGCACAGCTCTTGATGATGTTTGCCCAAGGGAACAATACTGATCAAGTTAGTCCCACTGTCTCACCATGGCCTGCTATAATGGAAAAGAGACTTATTTTGAAGAAAAAATGCTTCCCGTTTGTAATTCCAATAACTAAGAAACTCACCGTGCTTTTGAGAAGTTATTGCCTTTTTTAACTGCTTGTAATGTTGGTATACACATCACATCTAAACTGTTATGTTACATACATGCAACCTTAGATGGACAATAGTGTAGTTTAACGGAAGTGTAGTTGAAGTAGTTTAACTGTACTGAAAACATGACAAATGACTCAAAGTTACTAGTTTGTTAAGAGACCAAATGCAGACAAATAGTCTTCTTTTGATTAAACTGAGCAACATTGTAAATGTTTCTGCTTCCTAAACTGAAATATATGGACCTTATACTACAATTTATGCTAAATATGAATCTATTTTAAAATTTTTATAGCAGATAGTTTTTACGTGTGTAAATTGTACATATATTTTTTATTACTTATTCTTAAATAAGGCTGTTATTACATTTAAAAATGTGTACAGGCATACTTCTAAATTGTACAATGTACAGTGTGTGGGTTTTGCTTATGTTTGGCTTCAGGAGCATCCCTCCTCAGTGTCCAGCAGCTGCCTCCCAACATAGAAGGGATCCAGTCTCCTTGGTGATGCCTTTCCATACTATACATAACGACATATGAGTATACTGGAACAAAAAAAGTACGGCTGGTATAGAAATTCAGGAAAATGTGTTTGGATTCAGCATGCAAAAATACATAATAGGCAGGTCAATTTTGGTAGGAATCATGATCACTGTTGACCAGTGTTATTATTTGTAATTAGCAGAACAATGGATGTAGAGTGTAGTTAAGATTCTTTTGCCATGTAACCATTACTGTACTTAAATGCCTTTCTTTGATTGATAACTTGTAGTTGAGCAAAATGTTTGTACAGTAATGATTTTAAAAAAAAGACTCAACGCTGCATATAACCCTAGTCTGGTGTGCAATATATTGTAGCTAATTCATATGGTCACAAGTTATAATTTTTAAAGCATTTCCTCATCTTAGTCCAGCTATGCCTTTGTCCTTAACCAGTTATTCTTTGCCTGCATACCTACTGCAATACAATCAATTATCAAGCTTTTTATAAGTAGAATCAGGTTTGTGACAGCTGGGTAAATAAATTGTATAGTCCAATAGTCATACTGAAAATGTTATTATCAAGCACAGAAATTATATTAAACATGCCTTATTTTTTAATGTAGTCATTTGCCCAAAGCATTTATTACCACGGACAGAAAACTGAGGTTAATTGGATATCTCAACAAGAAATTGTATAAGCAATCAATTAGTATCAAATCCATGGCTACAAGTCAAATCCAGGTTTTCTCTCCACCAGTTCAGAACTATTTCACTAGTGCAGCAAAGTGGAACATGGCATTGCAGTGAAAACTGTTGATGGTTGAAAAACCCAATAACTACATGCATCTTTGTCAACAAACCAACCAGTCAATCAATCTTTGTTGAGATGCATTTGTTGAGACTGAAATGTAGTAGAACAAGAAGTGCAGTGTCCTATGCTAACATCAGTGTAATATTGTCCACCAGCTGATGGTTCTGTTTTAAGAAATTGGCCATATTTATTGGATGTATATCAGTGCCAATATTTGGGCGAGTTAGAACAAATCTGATGAGACTGTACTGCTGTGTTAGCACATTAGTTCAAGGCTCGTATTCATTAGAAACTGTGTGTGTCATTTATCAAGTAGAGCTCACTGCGAGGAGTTAGCCAGCAGCATAGTGCTCATCGAGGAGGCAGCAGCACTGTAGCAGGGCCCAGAGGTTATCTGTTTATAATGAACAAATCAATTATGGACAACAAAACAGAGAACGCAATGCCGCTAGATTACTTCGACTAGCTACTTCCTCATCCCTCCAGAATCTTTCTTTCAATGAACTAATCACCCAAATGTCTAATATATTAATGACCTTTTATACAGCACTTCATATAGTGGGATTTCCATCACAGCATTATGTTACTATATACTATACTATATATAGTTATACTATATATATATATACTATATATAGTTACTATATACTATACATTCATTTGTGCTTTCAGCAGGCAGTATCATGATATTAAATAAAAGAGCAAGACTCTCAATTATCTTTACAACTAAATATACTCTATATATACTATGTATAGACTATATATATATATATATATATATATATA
>JAOXYF010000010.1:11204411-11228983 GCA_028565775.1 Sternarchorhynchus goeldii
ATAGACTATATATATATATATATATATATATATATATATATATATATACTATACTATGTGTATACTATACTATAGACCATGTATTTTGAGCTCTTAGATATCAGGCAGTCATCATTTGAATCACAGATCAAATGGCATCAGGGTGCTGTTCTAAATGTACTTCGTTTGACTACACTGAATAACAGACAGTAGCATTTTTAACAATGTTGCTAAAATGCAGATAAATATACTGTTAATTATGGTAGAACAAAAATATGAACATGGGACGCATGGCTGAACTGAAGCATAATGTAGTAGAATCATAACTGAAGCATAATGTAGTAGAATCATAACTGAAGCATAATGTAGTAGAATCGTATTCCATTAGGTAAGTGTGTAATATTTGAGCAGCAAAGCTTCAGTAGATTCGATGTAAAAAAAACAAAAGAAAATCAAATGAGCCATTCAACCATCGTTGACGTGGGTCTGAGGCTTCACTTCTTGATGTTTTAAAGACCTTGTGATGACCTTCTCTTCAGGATACTTTTGAACATCTGACTAAATTACAGAACCTCTAACTAAATTGTCACAGTGCTTGAAGTTAAAATATATTACAACAATTTTTGCATGGTCTTACATAGGAGACTGTCTAATGCTAAAATCGGTAATAGTTTGTGGTAGATTTTCCCTTTTTATTATAAAATTGAACTGTAAAAAAAAAAAATCTCCCAAACACTAATTTTAGTTTTCCACTTAACTATTTTTTCTAATAATTTGAATGACTTTTTAAGTAATATCGAATTTTTATCTCTATGATCTTCCTGTGAATAACACGATGGGTCCGGCAGATCGAGGCTGTATTTATTCCTTTTTTTTTTTGGAGAAATACTAATTTTCCCTGTCCTTTACACGCAATATGTGTTAGACTTCCTGCCAAGCGTCTAGTACTCTGACTCATTCAGGCATTATTAATGCAATTACATTTCACTATGACCTTTGCTGGAAAATTAATATAGTGACTCACTGCAAGCACTACTGCACCAAACGGCTACGGCAGCAGACCTTCCACACCACCCGCACAAAATCCAGTTTGTCCGATTGAGATTTCTCATAGTGCAGTGTGATGGCGAGAATACAGTTGTTGAGGCCTAGGTCTACACTGGGAGCGTGACTGGCATTGAGTGGTAACGTGAAGTGGCATCACCACACTGAGTGGCACTCCACCTGTCCGGTTTTGGTTACGCCTGAGCACTCGTGCAGTTCGCCACCTTTCTAAATCATCACCTCTCTCTGAAACAAACAAAGAGGTACATTTACTGTACTTGGAAGAAGAGGTACATTTTACTTGGAAACTTAAAACATGTCTGGCTCCCTCACATTTCATGGTCCATGATTTGTATAAATGAATCTTTAAGGTTTGTGAAGACCACCCAGTCTTCATGTGGGTGCCCTTAGCAAAGGATGACATGTGCTTTGCAAATTTGAACAAATGCCCCTTTGGAACGGTCGGTCATGTTTCTTTCTTTCATTGATTATCTGTTTCAGTGTGCAGCCAGTGAGGTAGACAATCACACTAATGTGTTCTGATCTCTTTGCTTTCCATTACTTTTGAATTGCTTCCATTAGGCACATAAATTATTGGCTTCTTTCCATCTAAAAACCTTACTGAGGGAGTCACCCCATTTTTCAGAAACTGCTGATAATCAGATTATTCTCTTGGTAAATGAAATGAGTACTTTTATGTAGTTCTACATGTATTCTGTTACTTCCCAATGCTGGTCATATATTAAATTCTCATTTCTCAGTTTTCTGACCTGTTTTATAATGCATATTAATGTTTTAACCCACATTAAAATAAAATGACCTCTGTATAGGGAATTAATCCAGATTTGATTTTACCTAAGACTTGGTGATGTTCATGTATGGATTTGCATGGGATTTGTAGTTAGAAAGCTGAAAAGGTTTCCTCAAAAGTAGCATATATGTGTGTTGGTTAAAAGAAGTCATATTTCATTATCATAATATACAAGCAAACACTTGTATCTGGAGAGTCTTTTTAGCACAATGCAGGGAAAGCCAGTTGGTGTTTGCTTTGCAAAATATAACAGGAGCTAAATGTTATTTGGAATAATTGCACCATTGGTTGCTTATGTATATCTTGGATTATATGAACCCCAAGATGTGTTTGTAGAGAAGCCAGCAGACCAGTCAAGATTGGTGACACATTCAGTGTTTTCCAAAACCTCTTTAGGCATTTGATGGGCATGGAGATGAGTATGTAATGACAGCTTTAACAGCTTCTGTCAGTCACTGAATTTTGCGAGCCATTCATGCTAGGGCAGAGCATGGATTCAGATTTCACGATAAACATAATAGTGATGAGCATATGACATTTGTCAACAGAATAGCTTCCACCTGCTTTCTTTCTGTGTGCATTTGTGTTCCTGAGAATAACCTTGTTTCCTGTATTTAGTTTAGTTGTTGTCTTGCCAAAGTGTTATGAAGTGACATGTCGATGTGTCATGAAGTGTCTTCGATTCTTGAATTCTCATAGCATTGTTCTGAACATGCAAGAAATGTGTTTTTGAAATTTTGCACAAATTACTGGTTCACTGGAGCAGCAGCAGGCCAGTATACCAGTGTCACGATTTCACCTCCCCTAGCGTTGCAGTTTCCATAGCTATGCCCAGTCCATTCCATCCCAGCCCATGTCTGGTCGTGTTTTGGTTTTCACACTCTTTAGTGTTATGTGTTTCTTATTTTCTGTTGATTTGGTTTGATATTTAGTCTTTGTCGGTTTTAGTTCTCGTCAATGGTCACTTCATGTGAGTACCTGTGTGAGTCATTTGATGTCGATACCTGTTTGAGTCATTTCAGGTCAATACCTGTTAGCCTGCTTATCTGTTGTTCTGTTGTTTGTCAATACCCTGTCTGCTCTGGACCCCAATGAAGAAGAGGAACCAATGCCACACCTAATCCCTGGCGACGCAGAGCCATCACCGTACCCGCTTCTGTGCCCGAGGGCGACGCAGAGGTCACTGCTGTGTCCAATGCTGAGCCCAAGGGCGAAGCAGAGATCATCGTCCTACCCACTCCGTGCCCGTCGCCGCGCCTCTGGATCCAAGGACTTGTTCCCCATTTTCATTGTTCCCGCCCGTCCCATCCGTTTCTGGTTCTTCGTTGTTTCCCACGTTTCCATGTTCTTCTGTGTCTGCTCCTGTTGTCACTCCTGTGTCCGTCTCTGGTTTGTCTGTTTGTGCTCTTTCAGTGTCTGTTTCCATGTCCTCTTCTATTCCTGTGCGTGCTCCTCATTGTTTCTCTGTTCCCCGTTTTGTTTCTGGTCATGTTTCTGCGTCCAGGTTCCTGTTCCCATTCCTTGCTTGGCACCTGGTCCTGTGTTCTGTGTCAGGTCCTGGTCCTGTCTAGTTTTTGCTTCTGTTCTGTTTCTGGTTTTGTTTTTTTCACGTTTCAGGAGCTGCGCGTTTGGGGGGGGGGGGGGTGTACTGTCACGCTATCACCTCCCCTATCGTTGTGGTTTCCATAGCTACGCCCAGTCCATTCCATGCCTGTTTATGTTTTGGTTTTACAGTCTTTAATCTCACCTTTTTCTTGTTTTCCATTGATTTGGTTTGGTATTAAGTCTTCGTAGGTTTTATTTCTCATCGCTGGTCATTTCATGTGAGTACCTGTGTGAGTCATTTGGTGTTGATACCCGTGTGAGTCATTTGGTGTCAATACCTGTTAGCTGCTTATCTGCTCTGTTTGTCATCATGCGTTGTTCTGGCTATTTAACTATGGACCGTATATACGACTCTGACTTTGGATTTTGGATTTGCTAATAAATTTCACTCTTCTCATCATATGCATCCGCCTCTCTGTCGCTCAGCATTACAACCAGTTGCTCTCATTTTATGGAGTTTCCTGTGATATTCATGTAATGTTCACACGAAAAACTGCAATTTTGCATGTTCAGTACAAAAAGTCCTTTTAGCAGTAGCCTTTTGAGGAATACCCAAAGAACAGCCAACGCATCCTTTGGGGTTCACACTCAAGTTGATGAAAGGCAAATACAAAGCCAACAGTGTTAACACCCAGCTAAGGGACATCAATAACAGAGATGAGGGGGAAACGGAGGAGGATTAGGACATGCTGGGCCAAAACGTGTTTGCTTCATCTTAGCAGGTCACTGACCATGATGCTGAAACAAGGAGAAAATGTTGCTCATTCATGTAATTCTAGGCATTATGCCCTTCTGCTATAAAATGCAATATTTATGGACCTGTTGGGGAGTTAAGGATGGAGTCCCTCATAGCTGTAAATAATGACCCATGATATTGACTAAACATGCTGTTGAATCCTTTATTCATGCTGCATATAGCCTTTGTCCAACTTGGACACTATATAAGAGGAAACTAATAGAGGTTCTCCTTGTTTTCACATTCACCAACGTGTGTGTGTGTGTATGTATGTGTGTATTTGGCAGAATGTGAAAGACTTTGCTTTAAAGGTTTCACTGAAATTCAGTTTAACCCACCTGACCCAAGCCACAAATGGGACTGCAAGTATTGCTCCTTTGGAGGATGTAGGTGATAACAGAGCCCAAAGATTCAGTTTTATTGCAGTCCACTTTGCTCAGAGAAGAGGCGGCACTTTATTGGGTTAGGAGTGCTTCAGCACTAGTAAATTACATACATATGACAGATAGTCATGGATTAATCACCCAAGGGTGTGAAAGTACAGTAGCTGCCCCTTATAAGAAAAGTGTTAAATAAGCATTGCTCTCTGTAGGATATGCCTGCAGCAGAATCATGTCCAACTGATGAAGCAGCATATTAAATGCAGCATCGACACATATTAACTCTTTATCTGTTGCAGTTCTACAGTCAATGGTTGAACAAATGCTTCCAGATAGGAGAAGCCAATTGAGGGCCCCACATTTGTCAGTGAGGATTTTTTCCAGAACACAGGGAAGCAGGGGTTTGGGGTGGGGGATAAAAGAATGTACTGGAAATGGCAAACTTAAAGGTGCAGACCGGGGTAGAGGGAACCTCGGGTGAATGCACCCTCACTGGCAGGATTCCCCGTAGCAGAACACTTGGCTTGCTTCGAGCCCTTTGTGTGATAGCATTAGGAGTTGTCGGTGGAGAAGTGATTGCACAGACGTGGGACCCTGGCCAACCTGGCCTCGTTACGTCAGGAGGGGTTGACACAGTCTGACTCTGTCTTCTGCCTGTCAGCTTTTAGCCTAGCTCAGGGCTCCCCTCATTGGTGTGGAGCGGGGGGATGGTGTTGGCGGAGAGGGCATCAAGCTGGTGTGACGGGCATTCTTCATGATATGCGGCAGACTCCTCTGTCAGCCCCAGTCGTGCCTGACTGGCAGTGGTTCTTGGGGCAGACTGACTGCACAAGCGTAACTCATCCACCTGAGCTCTGAGGCTGTTTATAAGGTTTCCTTCTAAGGAGGTGTGAGCCCTGTAGGGTTAATAGGATGAAAGGTAGCTAAAAAGGGTTAGGACTGTCCAAAGATACTGCATTGCTTGTGACCACCATTATTTTACAATAATATACATTATTTTTATAATGTATAGTCTGTAAAAATGTAGAGAGCTGTTGATATTCTACTGAAGTGAAATCTTGTCATGTATCTTCTTCCATACAACAACAGCTCCTTCAGACTTCATGTCTCAGTCATTAAAGCTAGTCTACTGTGTCATATGTAGTGCCTCATTTCATTTTAGGTCAAGACTGAGTTATATCTTAAAGGAAGGACTCTCTCTTAAACATAGACCAGCATAATACACTATTAATTATTAAATTACTTTAAAACTTCAGATTTAAATGGCATGAAACTGTTTAATACAGAGTTCTTTTTTAATCATAATTTTACTCTAATTAGTCAATGGATTTGAACGGAGTTAAATATTCAGATTATTTTAGAGCTGGTAGGGCTTGCAAGTTGCTGCATAACCTGCACTGCAGTGTAATTTCATGATGTGTCCCCAGCGTGTGACGTATCACTACGTAATTTGGGTACCACTCCATGTTTCCCAGCATTCAGTGCAGGTCAGATCTGTATGAGCTTGGGGCGGCGTGACATAATAGCGTGGCGGTGGAGGGCGATGGACGGCCTTTTTCTGCGGCCTTATCTGGGCCGTGTGTTTTCTGCTTACGTGCTGAGAATACCGAGAGCCTGGGCCTGCCAGAGTGCAATTATCTGGCAGACTGCACAGACCAGCTTGTGGGAGGAAGGGTTGGGAGGGGGACGTCTCCTCCCCTCTTGCTTTCCGCCCTCACGTCTCGTGCACACGCTCACAGGTCCGCATGTGCCAGCGTTAATGAAGGTGAGGGTGTGTGTGAGGCACAGTCACACTCGGTACACAGGCTGCCCTGAAAAATGGCACCAGAACATCTTATTAGCACATTTAACTTGGAAAACAGAGAAGTGCGAGGCAATTGGAATCTCACCGCACCGCTGAGGCACATGGACATATGATCTGTCTGCTTTCACTGGAGAGTCAGTTAGAGAAATAAAGATGAAAAATTATTAGATATGATTGCTCAGTATATTTATCTATGGGTGTGTGCCAAATGCTGTGAAGAGCAGAACCTCTTTAAACTGTCTAAGAAATAGAATCTAAATTGTTAATATTGACATGCACACTGATACCACATCAAATGTCACCTGAAACAACTGAAAAATCACTGAATGAACTCCTTTAATTGTTTCTTTTTAGGGCCTCTTTGATAATAAAAGTGTACCCTTACATTTAAACCCCCACTTCTTGGGGTGTGACAGCTGTAGTTTGGTTTGGTTTCAAGCTGTAAATGTTTTTGAAGTATTACAGACCAAGTACACATGTTATTCATGGTAAAAGCAACAAAACAAGAAGTGCACAACCCATATCCAAGATGTCATACCTCTCAAATCTCATGCACTGGCCTGCAGCATTGGTCTCGCACCCAGCCAGTCAGATCTCATGCATCACAAAAAGCTCTGCCGTAAAAGCCGGTATAGTCTGGTTTATTGCTTTGACTGTATTTGATTTGTTGCTGTGGTGATAACAAATAAAAGCTGAAATCTAAATGGCTGAGCCCACCTAGCACATAGATGAGTGAATGAGACGCACAGATTAGCCCCCTTCGTCTGACAAAAATCACATGACTTTGAGAGGTATCATAGCCCACAAGTAAACAACACATCCATTCTTCAAGGTTATCAAACTATAACAAAAGACAACGCAAATACTTATTTCTTCATGCTCTTATATTTTTCCTTATAGATACACTAACCTCTTACTCTTTGACTCTTCTTACACTCTTAAACCCTTAATTGCACCCTCAGCCTAATGTTCAATGTTTCTGGGTGGATTTTTATCTCATTATCCATGCCAGGGCTGATAAGCAGTGCCTGGAGGAGGAAAGGAAAAATGAAGAAGAAAGAATTGAACTGTTCATCAGATCTCTCTCGTTATACGCGTAATGATTGCGGAGATGGTCCTGGGGCTTTTCGCTGCTGTTTAATATGTCTGCCGTCTGCACCTCTTGTGAGGAAATGAGAGAATGCTTGGCTGCCTTCACTACTTTAATACATTTGATGCACCTGAAGCTCAGGATGGGATTATAAGACCAGGTATCTTACCAGGCAGCTACTGCAGGCCAAGTGAAATCCCAGAGACATACTTTGCTACTTAAAGAATGGCAATTTTTAAAAGCTATTTAAAATACTCCTACTTGACTACCTCTACTATTAATATTCATATTACAATTGCTATCAATAGCAATAAAAAACTTTATTAATCTCTCTAAAACAGTGCATGTAAACCAATGTAATACAACTGCACTACTGTAATAAACAGCAACAATACTTGCTCTAAAGTTTTTTGTCCATAAATGCATAGAAATATGTGTTTGACATTTGGATGCAAGGAATATTTGTATTGGAGACTGGAGTAGGGCATATTACCGGTGATGCTAAGCATCATGGTAGCTAGCTTTTTGGCCTCCTCCACCCCCGTATTGTTTATTATATTAACGAAAGAGTGTACACAGTATGAACGAATATGGTGTGTTGCGCATTGTGATGATAATGGAAAACAACAATTTGAATATGAAACAACAGTAAAAATACAAATAAGCTGGAATTAGCTGTTCCATTTCAACATTGTAGCACATTCCTGTGTTATACAAGAACATCCAAATGTGATAAATCTTCTTAATCCTTTTATTTTCCAGATAAGAAATCTTTCGAGGCACAGGGTTTTACATTGTTTTATACAGCTGAGTTATACTCGGCTGTGTAGATATAGTCCAGTTGACCATGATGCATTTTCTCTGAGCAACTAGGAGGCCTCTTACTTCTGATGTATCATGATCAGAAGTGACTCCATTAAACGATCCTCCTAGAACTAACACTGTTACTTAAGTGGCCCAGATATATATGTGCCTAATTTCCAAAGAGATGCCACATAAGAGATGCCACATTTATGTCCACATAAAGTGTGAAAATGTTTGCTGGTTTGACATTTAATACATAAATCCTAGCTACATGGGTCCAGCCTTTTCAGTTTCTCTGGGGTGATGAATAGCCTTCGTACAGTCTTGAACTGCTTCTCTGTAAACTGACTGGAAGTAAGATGAAGGTGAATATGGAATAGAATATATTAAATGTCATTAAAAATCACCATGTTAATATGCATTCCCAATGATCCAGCTCTACTGGATCTAGCGATTAGTGAGTTTCCCATATATAATGTATTATAAAATTCAGAAATTAATTGTTAAGCTTAAAGCCAGAGCCCTATATATATCATAAACCTATAATTTCTAAAGTATCTTATTGTTGTGCATTGAATGTTAATGCTTTCTATTATAATATTGTTCCCAGATTTATATTACAATAATATGCCCCCCAATTAATTTCTGCCAGTTTCCTTTCTGGAGAAAACAACCAGGTGAAGGGCATCTGAATGCATGCATATGATTCTATGTCTAACCACAGACATTCTGCATCACTGGAGTTAAACACAGGGATTGAATGAGCTTCAATATATAGATATATAGATCTGTATATTAGGACCCAAACCTGTTGGGAGTTGCAGGTTCCGCTGGTTTGAATCTAGGCTTCATTTTAGCCCACTTGAAGTCACCAACAACAGAGTTATGCCCTGTGATGCCTAACTCATTTGTAAAATGTATGGAATCCTAGGCAAAATGCCCATTTTTAACTATGCTAACTCTGCCTAACAAGCATAAAAGAATGCATGCCTAGCACTGCAAATCATTTTGAATTTTTAGCATGACTGGATGAATATTATGCTTAAACAAGCTGTCTAGAGAGGGTGATATCCATATGCCAAGATATAATAACCTAGTGAGGCTCCAAGTGAATGTGAGTTTGCTTGATTGCTCTGACCATTGCTAGTGACCATTGCTGCAAATTTTGAAAGTTAATTTTATATTCTGAAAAGGCTTTGCAATTTCTAATTAGTTTAACGAGTCATTGTAAGGATCTAATCATTTATTTTATGAATAATATAATATAGCTATTGTAAAGTGATCCATCGCCATTATAAGGGACAGCATAAAGTGATCTGTAAACAGAAATACTGTGACTATCAGGGTCAAATCTAATTGCTTGAGCTAATGGTTCAGTAATAATACAGAAGATTAAACGTGTCAGTGGACAACCTTGCTTTGTGCCAGTGCTAATCAGGTCTGATTGCTGGCTATTGGTAACAATGTGAGTAGTAGAGTTCTATACATTTAATTAAGCTTTCCCCAAACTCAAAATGATTTAAATGATTAAAAATGAATCATTATCCCATCCAGTCAAAAACTTCATCCAAGTAAAATAATATGTTCATTAGTGAATTGAGTATATTTTATGGCATTAAGTAAACATTGTTCAAAGATACACTATATTCCCAAAAGTATTCTCACCTTCCTTGACTCATATATGAACTTAAGTGACATCCCATTCCTAATACATAGTGTTCAATATGGTGTTAGTCCACCCTTTGCAGCTAGAACAGCTTCAAACTCTTCTGGGAAGGCTGTCCACAAAGTTTAGGAGTGCGTTTATGGGGATTTTTGACCATTCTTCCAGAACCGCATTTGTGAGGTCACATACTGAGGTGGATGAGAAGGCCTGGCTCTCAGTCTCCGCTCTAATTCGTCCCAAAGGTGTTCTATTGGGTTGAGGTCAGGACTCAGGCCAGTCAAGTTCATCCACACCAGACTGCCATCCATGTCTTTATGGACCTTGCTTTGTGCACTGGTGCACAGTCATTTGAATGGGTGAGCGAATACTTTTGGCAATATAGTATAACCCCAGTTTGGTCTGGGTGAATAATACTGGGGAGTATGCCCAAAAGTCGGTGAGCTAGGATTTTTGCTGAAACTTTGGCATCAATAGGCATTAAGGTCTATTTGAAGCTTTTTAAAGAGTGTTTTAAGAGTGTTAGGTGATCTTGGGGACAGTGGGAGAATTATTTTAATTAATTTTAATTTAACTTTGTATATACAGAGCACTGGAAATTAGAAATGTTTTATTAAACTTTACACTGAACCCATCAGAACCTGGACTTTTGTTATCAGGGAGGCCTTTAATCACATCTATTAGCTAATTCTCCGTTAGTGAATAATCCAAGGTTAATTTATCATCTTGACTGATATGTTTAAAGTAGTGAGAATTTGTCTAAAAATGAGAACATTAAAGAATCAGAACTGAGACATGATTTATTTAGATTTCTGTTGTACTGCTTAAATACAGTTCCTTATTTTATTTTCCTGCTCTTGGTTCAACCCTTAATTAGTGTTATAACAGTAGACTAAATCTACTAATGTTAGTGCTTCTCTGTCATGGATTTGCATAATAAAAGGCCCTGTAATGGCTGGCAAGAAGGAGGGGTGATGTCCTGAGGATCCTGAAATTTCAGTTATGCGAGTGTTAACAAGATATTTCTCAGCCTGTTCATATATTTGTAAAATATATGTCTAGCATATAAAAGTGCTGTGCCAGCTTTCTGTCTTACAGATGAGGCCAAAATTTTACAAAACATATTCATACTAAATTTTGCACTCCACACTTTTCCTGTTACCATATACTTATTTTAGCAAATCAATTAGGGTATATACTTTGCTCACATCAGTGGTATTTTTAAACATTTGATTAGAGATTTATTTAAGATTTAGTTGACTACATATTTGCAGTGGTTCAAATGTTTACACATGCCAAACCGACCATCTCTTTAAACAGTCAGAAAGATTTCATGTTGATGTAATTATTTTTAGAGCCTGTGCATTTTTCCATTGACACTATGTAGCACATAGCCTAGCAAGGAGCCTATACCTCAGGAAGAAAAATATGGACCTCTACAAGTCCACTTTTTCTTTAAGTTCAGTTTCCAAAGAACTTAAAGTACCAGGAGCGTCTGAATAATCAACTGGATGCAAAGATAAAAATCCTACATACAGACACTGTCATTACAGAAAAAGGTACCATTTTCTCAGTGCTGTGAGAAACTTTAGGTGGCTACCTGAGGTACACAAAATAAACTTGTAGATGACTACCTGAGGTACACAAGATAAAAGGCAATGCCACCAAAGTGTACATAAAAGTTTAACCATTGAGAGTACATTAATTATCGATCCTCTAAAAATGAAAGTAAAAGTGAAACCTGAATTAAATCTTGGTCTTGGTTTTCCTTATGTAAATTAAGTACTTAAACTAACCAACTTAACATAGTAAATATACAGTAATATGAAATTAATGGAAAAAATGAAATGTATGGTAACTGTACTTTTTAAGATACTCTTTACATTTAGATAACGATCAATAAATTAATTAATCTGAAAATAAAAAGTGGCAGAAACAGGTGTGTAGATAAAGACTGATAATTTCATTCAGATCAAATGAAATGATTTGATGGCCTATTTGTCTATCAATATAGCGACTTCACAACCTGCCCGCATATGTGTGTGTGTGTGTGTGTGCTCTGAACTATGGACGTGTACTTATTTATGCACGTGTGTAATCTTTCACACAGCGACACTCTGCTGAAAGCTAGCAAGTTAGTTGCAGAAGAAAGGTAGAAGAAGACACACTGATGTCCACAGCACCTTGAACTGCTGAACACAAAAAGGAATAGAAAGACAAAAATTTTAAGAGATTAAGAGATTAAGAGATTGAGAGGTTTGATAGATTATTATTATAATTTCATTCTTTAAGTCACTCTGGACTGTAGCAATCATTACCTTGACAAATGTGAGTACTAACAATAACCTTGTTTGTTATTTATGTCCGTTGTGATCGTTTGTGAATGTTACATGGGGTAGTTGAACACGACTATGCTCTCTCTCTCTCAAGGACTCAAGCTGTAGTCAGGCAGTGCGTGTTCACGTGATTTGGGGGTGTGGTTTGGGTAGGGGGTAAGATTTTTCTGTTGGATATTTTCTAGTTTGCACTGGCTGGATTCTACAAAATTACCTACTACACATTTAATTGAGGTGTATGTAAACTTTTGTCCTCTGTATATGCATGACTGCAATTTCATAGAGTCTTCTAAGTACACCAACCATTTTTTGAGCATTTTGGAAACAAATAAACTCACGTTAGCCTTGGGTTTTCACTCAAATAACAGTTGACATGCCTTTGATTTGTATTTATTATTTAAATTTATTTGCATTTCTTTAGTCATTTCTGTAATATATATGAATAAATGTGTGTGTCTATATGGATATTTTATTTATTTATTTATCCATCCATAAGGCATCGTTGTGAACTTTTAGCTGCCGAATGACAACATTTTCAGATATCTGCAAAAGTGTGAACAGATTAAGATAAAAACTGATGTGTGGCAGTCACTGTGGGAAAGTGCTGGAGTCCATGTTAATATGTGGGTGGTTGGATGAGTAATAGACAGACTTTTCAGCTCCTCCATACCCTGTTCACTTTGGGCATAAATCTTGACCAGAGTAGCGTGTATTTTTATGATCTTGGAACAGTAGTAGTTGGAATGGCCTTCAGCACTTGCTGAAAGATGAGAGAGATATTAAACTGAAAAGAACAATATTCAAAGAGACGCAGAGTGAGTTAGCAGGCCTATCCAAAGTGTACTAATGGATTCCTGATTTAGGAAAATCAGAATATTCATTTGATGTTTGACTTTTTTTAAAAAATTCATTGGTTTTATCTTTGTTGCTTCTCTTCCAAATTGCAACAAAAGCTAATATGATGCAGAAAAAACAAGACATAGTTTGTAGTCACAGCACAGTTTGGGGCTGCATTGCCTGTTCCTCACTCTCATCACCATTAGTTAACAGCCGGCGCTCACCAGAACATGAGAACGCTCAACATGGCAACGCAGTTTCAAGGGGCGGGGCCAAGCAACTCAGCACCAGGATGTACTAAGAGGTGTTATGATGAGAAGAATCTTGATGGAGGCTGGGTCACTGTGCCTCTGAGTTTTTGATTATGACAACACCCCCCTGCTCCAGTGCGACTGTAACTTTTCTTTGGCCCATGAGTGCAGAGACAACGAATGGCTCCAGTTGTGGGAAATGAAAATTGTTTTTATCAGCAATTCCCCCCCCCCCCCCAACTGCACCCGTGTTGTCCTACAGTCATGTGCTTTGCCTTTTTGCAAAGGCTCTACCATCTCACTCTGATATGGTGCAACAGATTTTTGGGATACAAACTCAATTGCATGCCGTGTAGCCCATTGCTGTCAATTCCTGAAAGCCACCTGCCATTGTTGAGGACTGCGTGTGAAGAGGCCACTTTTCTGCACCTGCTCCAATTAGGTGGACTGTGCACGGGCTTCTGCACCAGTCCTGTTTCATGCACAATAACCCATTGATGCCTCCAGTCAAGCACAACAAAAGTGAAAAAAACTTCTCCCTTACTGCTCCAGGAACACACATATAACTGGTATGACTGGTTCTGCTTCCCAGCCACATTCTGGTATTTACTTAATTCTTTTTTATTTACTTGATGTTCCTTCATCTAGGCTCTGCACCACTGGTGATAGAACCTTTAGTACAGCTGGCCCTGACGTTGAAATGCCATCCCTGTGCATCTTTGTGCTTGTACTTCACTTCTGACTTTTAAAACACAACTAAAAACATATCTTTTAGCCACTAAGTTTTCTCTTTCTATCTTAATTGTTCCCTATATATTTCCCTCTTACTATGTTTTTTTGGGTTTTATTTTTTGTGTTTTGTTCTGGTCTTTTGCTAATAGGTGTAAAAAGTTCTAAAAGGTTCGGTCAGTTATTTTAACAATATTTTATTTTTAGACATTCACTATGTTGGGTATCTTGAAATGCGCTTATAAATACAATGGCATTATTATTATTTATTTAAAATGTTATATGATTAAGATTAAAATAATCAGAATTGACAACAACAAATATGCAAGATTAATTGGCATGTGAGGGCGAGGAAATGAAGGCTCATACAATCACACAATAGCGCTAACCTATTTGTAATTAGTGTAATAATTCTCTGTGCTCACTTCCAACTGAGCATGCACACTGCAATTATGAAATAAATAGACCCTATAACACTGGAGTGAAAACATAAGATTACACGTATACACATTTGCTATTGTAGCAAGTTTTATTGTGCCTTGCCTGCCAGAAAGCATAGCATATTTGTGTACAGCACTGCTACCATTACTAAAGGCATTGTTTACGTTGTCAGAATATGTAGAATCTGCTGGAAATGCTGATATGGAGGTTGGGTGAATGGACCAGTGTTAGTGTGTAAACTCTTGGCACATAGACATAAATATATATATATATATATATATTTCTGAAATATTTCTCACTAACATGTGAATATCTGCTTGCTGTCTCTCTTGCTTGGCTCCTGTTCATAATCTGGAAGAGTGTTGTGGCGATGCACACTTATGGGATACTTTCTCTCAGGATCTCAAACCTCAGGTCCTGTGGGCTGGCAATGACCTCCATCACCACCCTCACCTTTCTCCCTGACTGCTTGCCCTGGTGGGCCTAATGTGCACCTGCTTGATGCTGCTCTGTGTCAAGTGTCAGCGGCTTCGTGAAAGCCACACATTCTGCTGTGCTGCATGTCAAACTGCAGAGAACTGACTGCCTGACTGACTGACTGCACAACTGTGTGAGCAGGTTTCTAGATGTACTGCTTGAATAACAGACATGTCTCACTTTGAAAAGCAAAGCAAGCCAAACACATCTCACAGGCTCTGTTTTGGCAGCACCCGATTTCATGAGCACTCATTTAAATCAATTAAAATGGAGTGGGCAGCCTTCATTCTGTATCTGGCATCATTCTGAGTGGTTTTTTCCCAAGCATTTTTAATGGAAATTTGTATCTGTGGAAATTAATGGCAGACAGGATCTGAGGAACGAAACAGGAACAAATATGCTGTACAAGTCTGAACCAAGATCTGCATTTGTAATTAGGAAAGACATCAGCCATCACAAGCAAGACTACCCAACCCCCCCATCTGCCAACATCAGACACTGTTCTAGACAGTGGAAAACTTATTTCATGCATCAATGAACATCTCTATTTCACACAGTCATCCTCATAAAACAAAATATACTATATTCAATGTACTTGATTGTATTTTAAATGTTGCCTGTCAAAATTTTAGAAACACTTGATAGAATGTATGCTTTTCATAACCCAAGACATTGTGATCTTGGAATAAATAAATAAAGATGGGTATTTAAATGTATGTGTGTGTGTACACACACACACAAACACACACACACTTAGCTAACCCTAACCATAACTAACCGTCTCCCCTCCCTGGCCTTAACCCTAACCTCTACCCTCCATGGTCCCAAACCTAACCACTCCCCCAACCCTAGCTGAATACCTTCATACATTTCTACACACACAGACATACAAGGAAAGGAAAGGAAAGGAAAGGAAAGGAAAGGAACCCCCCCCCCCTTGGTTAAATGACCTTGAGAACAAGTTTGAAATAAACTGGTTCACTGGGGGATTCTTACCAATAAGAACCCAGTAAGACAGAGCACCTGAAAGTTTTAAACCTTTACCTAAACCCTTACCTTAAAGTCTAACCATAACTCTAACACTAACCATAACTCCAATCCTAGCTGACTTTAAATGTGACACTGCCATATAATGCCACTTTGCCACAAGTCGGTTTGTAAAGTTTCTGCCCTGCTTTTACTGCAGTGGTCAAGTGTAAGTGCTGTCATTGTGAAATGGATGAATCTAGGAGGAACATCATTTTAACCATAGCATGATAGACCTACTGCTTCACTCAGTTGCAAGGTCCTAGGGTTAGTCATACATAGGACTTGCCAGTAATGAGTAAACACTAGTTAAGCCTAAAGATGACAAAAGACTGAACAAACTCTCAGTTACTGCCTTAGAGAGAAAGAATAAATTCTCTGAAAGTTGAAGAGAAGAAAGCAGACCAAGTCCAAGTTTGTGTCATGATCTGAGAACGACAGCTGACCATCATCAGTTACACCAAAGTTTCTTGCATTACCACAGACACACTTATTATTGTTACTTATTAATTGGTTAATGCAGGTGAAGTTTCAGCCTTAAATGTGAATTGTAAGGACAGGACACTTGTAATTCACTTAGCTTCCATGGTCAGACAATGGTGAAAAGTGGGCTCTGAAACTGCCTTTCTGCCAACCAGAAAGCTGACTTCTTTTTAGCTCTTTTTACAACATCCAGTTTCTAGTCTTAAACATGAATCACTCTTGAGAATCTTCTGCCTATGCTGTCTCTCACTCTCTATGGACAAGTGGCAGGGAAAGTAGAAAAGGTCTGTTTTTGTCTCAGAAGAGATGCTACACACCACTTGCTCAGTCCCATCTCAACATTTCATTATTTAACTTTCATGCAGCTGTATCCTTTCCTACTAAACTTCACATTATTGCAGTATACTGACCCACTGGTTATCTAGGTAACTTCATAGAAGAACTGAACATCCTTATCAGTTCTTTCCCAAGGGTTAGAACCCTTCTCAGTTTCCTAAGAGACTTCAGAAAAATTGGAATCCTTATAATTTATCTCGGTGCCATTATCCTTTGAGCCGACAAACTCACAAAGCAATGTACTGAACATTCAGGTCTACTTCAGCTCTTGACTTGACAGTAACCACTCTTCCCTTCTCAGATCACCACTTTATTTCATTTACTGAAATTTATTCCCTCCTTGCCCCCAATCAAGATACAGTCCTCCTCTCTCGTCATAACATCCACTCCATGACTCCTTCATTTCTTGCTACCACACCCTGTGATTTTCTTCTGTAACCTTGGAAACTGCTACTGAAATTTTCCTCTCTCTCCCAACAATTGACCAACTCTGCCCTATATTGTCTAGACCAACCAAATCTCACACACCAACCCCTTGCCTGTAGAGAACAAGCAAACTTGACTGGCAAAAGAAAGGTGAAGTGGTAGCATGACAGCATCTCAGTTTAACATAACATTTTTTCTTTCTTTCCTTAATGGTACATTTACACTGCAGTGAAGCAGAACTCTTGGCCACTTTTTGGGGCATGTCACTAAAAATGCAAGTTTATTTGTTTGCAGACCATCCCAAAAACAACTTAAATCAACTAACAAATTTACCGAACTTTGCTTTTTGTTGTTGAGTGCATATCTTAATTAGAAAAATGTTAAAACCCACCAGGAACCGTCAACACCTTCAACCAAACTTCATTTTTAAAAATATCTCTGTATTCGTACAGATTCATGTCAGAATGTACAGGAAAACCTGACGCAGCAATGATAATCCTCTCCATCTTGTCACAACCCTGATTTCAGCTTGTGGCTTGATGTGACATGACGAAATGCACCATGTGGTGCTAACTGGCTGCTGTCCAGTGAAACTTGCTTCTAAATCGCATAAAGTTTAGAAAATCTCAACTTTTCAATGCTTTCTTCACTTGGTTCGCAGTGCACTTGCTCCCATAATCCTCTGCACACAACCGCTGCCTGTCTCCACAGAAATGAATGAGAGGCGGAGCAAAAATTGCTTTGCTGCGATGTAAATGTACCGTAACCTCAGAAGAGTTTGTCACTTTCTTTGAGAAAGTTAATAAGATCCACGAATCCTTCCCTTTCCTCCACTCCTTCTTCCTGCACTTATCTTCCTCTCAACTCCCTGAAAACTTTCTCTCCTCTTCCTTCAGAAGTTGTTCTGCAGCTACCACCAGCTAGTAACCCATGACCTATCCACTTGATCCCATCCTTCAGATTATCTCCCAGGATCTGCCCCCCTTCATTACATCATTGGTTTTATAGCATTGGGTTATAGCATGGTTTTATAGCATTGGGTTATGTACCAACTGCCTTAAAGACTGTGGGATTACTCCTATTCTGGAAAAAGAAATTGGCCCCACAGATGTTAGCAGGTTCCAACCAGTATTTCTCAAGTCTTTTTTCTAAAACTCTGCAATGTGTTGTGTATAATCAGTTCTTCCTGTTATTCCTGACCCAGAATGGACTCCAGGATCCCATTCAGTATGGCTTCAAACCAGCACAGTCTAGAGAAACTGCCAGCATTGCAGTTATTGAAAAACTTCATGGTGCCTGATCAGCCAAACTGTCCTCAGTACTCAACGTCTTTCGCCTTCTGCTACCTTCGACATGGCTAATCACAATATTTTTTGTTCAACTGTATTCTTGGCAATGCTGATTCAGTATGGCAGACGTTTGCACCATACCTAGAGACATGAAATAGATCTTCATCTGCTCCTTGCAGGCTTTTAAAGGCATCTCACAAGCATCATTGCTCAGACCTTTTCTCTAGGAGAGGAAACATCCATGGCATCTATCACTGTGAAAATCAATTCATCACAGTGATAATTCATTCATTATTGAGGAGAGGAAGCATCCATGGCTTCTCCTATCACTATGACAGTCAACTCAACACTTCCTCAAATACTAAGATATTGGCTCAGATCTCAGCATGCCTGACTGACATCTCATGGGCGGCACCCCATCTAAAAACGGAATCAGCAAGACACATTATTGTAACATGTTACTTATAATTAGTGATCAATCCACACATCAAATTCTGTCAATATCCTATAAGAACTCCCTGATCATGCTGTTCATAAATGCAAAAACCTGGCTGTGGTTTCAAGCTTCTCTGCTTATTCTCTGCCTATGTTACAAATGTGTACCAGACATGCATGTTTCTCTTTATCTAATACCAGTAGGGTTTGGCCATTTCTTTCCAAAGCAACTACTCCTCTGCTTGCCCAATCCCTTGTCATCTCAAGACTGAACTACAGTAACTCAATCTTGGCAGTACTCCCTGCACACGTCACTAGACTTTTGCAGTTGATACAGAATGCAGCTGCACAACTCATATTCGTCTTCCCAATTTCTCACCTCGTGTCTTGCACCCTTCATGCCTCAAGTACATCTAGTCTTGAAGTACCTTCTCAAATAGATTGGGAAGACATCCTATCAGATTCTTAGCACCCAGATGAACTTCCTCTACCTGTCTGTATCTGTACAGTGGAGTCCCTTACTGTATTTAAAGGTAAACTGAGGACTCATCTAGGGATGATCCCTAGTGACTCCAGGGCATATCATTAATCAATAATCTTACACTTCTTGACATGCATACATAAAAAAACCCAAAACAAACAAACAATTGGATACACTGGTTTGGTACTTTTTGACAGTATACTACACTATCACAGCTTAACAATTCAGCACTTAATTTTTTAATTGAATAACAGTACTCACCATGTACAGACATACACTACATAAAATTGTAAGAATGGTGTGCAAATACCCAGCCAAAAATAAGTGGCCATTCAGAGAAAACATAAGCTGTCAGTATTTTTGTCACTCATTTTAATTAAACAATAGCATTACAGCCAATGACATTCAAAAGTATCTTACACAGGTTAATGTGGGAAAGCCATGAAATCATTATAAAAAATAAGCAAACATTTTAAAATAAATCAAAGTATCCTTTCAGGGTGTTTATGCTGTTTGCAAGAGGTGCTAATAAAAGGATGAATAAACTGTTAAGACACCGGTGCCTCAAAAAGCAGCAAACAAGGAATTATGCAGCACTGAAACCTAATCATTTGCTGGTGACCCATGAATGTGCACATCATGAGTCTTTACTGTCTCCCAGCTGACCTTCTTACATTGGGATTGGATGGAATGTACAAAGCAATAGCTGTTCTATTATGCTACAGAGATCTTTGCATTCTAGCTGTAAAGGTGAGAGGTCAAAGCAGAGGAAAAGCTAGATCGACTGTATGTCCTGGATTAGGCAATGTGAATCTGATAATGGTCATCATGATGACTAGGTTGGAATTCAGAGAAGGGGAACCTTTTGGTGGCAAATGGAGGGGCTGCACACATGGACTGCCATGGCATTTGAAAGTAAGTCTCTGTGGTGTCAAACCATTTGGATGTCTCCTTTTGAATGGCTCTCTGAAGGTACGCAGGACCATTATCCCAAATTTGTTTACTTTATCAAAACCAGATGACAAAGGCAAGGACTCAAGAGAGTTAACCCCAGTTAACCACTGGGGAAGAGTGTTAGATTAGAGGATGCATTGACTTTAAAGAGTTAACCAGACCAGGGAATGAGTAGGTTAGAATTGACTTGATAAGGTTAGCTAGACCAAGGGAGAGTTGAGATTGATATAATGCACTGAAAGGGAGCAAGACCAGTATATGCGTGAGTTGACAAGTTTTGAGCAAGGTAATGGCTTCAGGCATGTTGTGAGTTGCTACAATAGGACTGGAGACATTGGCCTAGTTCCTGGTTTAGACATTTTCCTGGCCGTTGAACTGAGGACAACAACCAAAGGTGAGTCTTTAAATGTTGAGCATTGAAGAAAATGACTGCCAGACACAAGAGGTGAACTGGTTATATCTGTCTGATTTTATGTCTTTTGGAATACCATAAAAGTGAAACACCTCATGAAACAGCCTCAGCTGTGTCCATGGCTGTGGGTAGTCTAGGGAGTGGAAAGAGTTTGTATTCCTTAGAGAAATGGTCAAAAAGCACCATAGTGGTGGTTTTATCTTAGGAGAGAAGAAGGTCTTTCATGAAATCCACAACTCTATGGGACACTGGATGATGAGGGATGAGGAGTGACTCCAGTAACCCAACTGGAATTTGACGAGGGAACTTGCTCTATGGAGATATGGTGCAGTTTTAAACAAATTCAATAGGCCAGAGTAAATAAATGGGTATGATGGTTTTACCAGTCTCAGGAATTCTGACAAGGTCATAAATCAGCTTTGGTAGTTTTAGAACCTAGTCTGAATGTGATATTAAACCTGGGGTATGTCCCAGTTGCATACTATGGAGAAGTGCATTAATATTTCATGTAATAAACTGCCAAAAAAGTACTACTAAGATTAGCATACAGTATATACTTTACAGTATTAGTGTGTAGTATGCAAATGGGACTTACCCCTGATAGAGAATAGAGCCCAATGTACCTGGAACTCAGATGCCTTACTGCTTTGATGTACTTCAAAATCTTGTGAAATGTGTGTATGTGGAATCAGTGATAGCCCCTTCTAACAAGAGCCTCCACTCCTCTAAGGCTGTTTTAATGGCTAACAACACCTATATTCCAATTGCTTTCTGTGGGAGAGTTTCTGAGAAGAAGAAAAACAACAACGAAAAAAAAATATATATTTTTGCATGTGAACTGTGGTGCTGGGAGAGAATTGCTTGAATGCTGGTCTCTGTGCACCTCTATCAATGAGGGGTCACCACGTCTCAAAACGGGTGTGGTTGTGAACATATTTTTAAGCCTTGTGTTAAGATTCAAGGCTTCCTTTGAGCAAAGCCTAGAAAAGCAAAACCTAGAACTTCTACAGTTCCAGGGACATGGTCAGTCTCTGAATAGGATAATGGTAGTCATGGTGGAGGTGATAGAATTCACAGGAGGAGGACCTTTGTTGGTTAGAGTATGATTGCTATCAGTAACACACTGTGAGCATAGGTTAGATTTGACAACATACCCCAACATAAATCCTTGCAATCAAGTCATCTCATCCAGTGTCCTATAAAGTGATATGCAGCTGAAAAACACTGAGTAAAAACAGCATGTAGCCAGCATGTAGCATGTAGCCAGAGAACAGAAAACCTCTACAAAATGTTTTAAATGCTTTGAAATGAGATTTCTGAATGGGCAACTCTTGGCATAGAAGTCAAAAACATTTGCACAAAGTTAACCAGCAATGAGGACAAGATACCTAATGTCTTACTAGAAGATACCTAAAAATACCAGAAGCCCATTAGTTTTATGTTCAGCCAGCCATCTGAATATGTGATAGATTCTGATTATGTCAGTTTTTAGTTAAGGTACGTATATACGTATATAACATTAAAACTTCTAGCCACTTTGGTTACTTTTGGCTTCTTGTAAAACTTGAAACATTCACCACCTTCTTTAGTAGAAACACCTAACTTGCATTTACACTCATTGCTCACTATACCAGACATGTTTTTTGGAAACTTTTAGTAGTTGTACAGATTATTGGTCCTCTGTTACCATCTGCAGTTTGTGAGTCTCCCTTTACTCAGAGCATTACTGGACCATTTTTCATTATTCATTCTTCATTATTTTCTAACAAGTGTTAGCATCTTAAATCATGTTTACTCATGTTTAAATCATGTTTGAATAATTGACTTCTCTGAACATCTGGTGTAACTGATCCAAAACTGTAATCACATTTGTATGAATTTTGTTGTACTTGCAAAAATATGGAAAAGAAATCATGGGATCACATTAACCCTATGGCTAATCCAGTGCCTGTCTGGAAGACAAACACTAGAGTCTGTCCAATACTTCAGTGGACATCCTGCCAAATAAATCATGCCCAAGAATTCCCTCCTGCTGCAGAGAACCTATCCGGACTAGGTCGACATATTGACTACTATTTGCTGTTAACTGTTTTATTTTCACTTGCTTTTAGTTAAATTAATTGATTTTATTAGCATACATACATGCCAAAAAAGGCTTCACTGGCGCTGGTAAACAAGCCGAAGGCTACAGTAGTAAGAAGAACAGGTAAATATGTATAACTGGCCTTATTCTTTAGGTATGCAAATCATAGCAATAAATTGGTCTGCTGAACATTTGCATATTCAACAAATTCTAATACATTTGCTAATATATTAGAATATATTCTAATATATTCTCATTTCAGAATATGAGTGAAATTTAATAATGAAAATATATGAACTGTACATTTTGTTTCAAATTTGTATCTTTTTCTCTCACATATAAAAACATATAAAGATGCAGTTCATCTTATTCCTTCTTTCAGATAACCAAGTAGTGTAGCTCCCAGGATGAGTGTAGAATAGGCAGACTGAGCTACAGTTGGACTGCATGTGCCCTTAGGTCTGTGTTTACTTCCTACACACAACCCGACTTGCTCATCACCACACTTTCTTTAGAGACAAGAAAAAAAGAACTATTTGAAAAACTGTCTTGGGCAATGTCTTTAGCAAACTGCTCTTCAAAGCTGGTAAATTATTTTCCTAGTGAAAATCTTATTTTTCTCCCTTCCTTACTTGGTGGTGGTGGTGGGGGGGTTAAGAAGTATGACACCTCGGAAGGTTCAACATTTCTGTTATTTGCCGTTAAAGCAGTGAAGTCTTAACATGCATTTTTGTGTTTTCTCTGGTTCACAATCATCTCTTGATTGTTAAAATAAGTAATAAAAGTATTACAGTAGGCTGTACATGGGGTAACCAGGATAGCAAAGGACTGATTGAAACACTTGTGACTGTACAGGAGACAGCTTATTACCAATGATACCTATGCAGTAAGGGCATATGGAACAGTGCTTACTGCTGCACCTGTGCACACAGTCATTTACATGCACCTCTTTGTCATGCATCTCACTCTTCCATCATCCACAAATCCCCCAGTCAGCTCTTTGTGCTTGCTGATGCCAACAGCACTTGGAAGATGGCTTTCATAGGACAGTATGTCAATTTTATTCTACAGAAACATTTTTATGATGCCTCGCTGCAGCAATTGCGCAACAAATCTATCATATGTTAGTATGCTTTGATCCATCACAAAAATGTTTTCAGCAATGACTTCTTGGCCTGTAATTGCGAGCAGTTTTCCACTGGTGTTCATGTTAACATTATGACTTATCTTTGGTGCAGAGCTGTCTTAAGGATGCAAGAGAGCTGCTGTCTCAGTGAAATATGTAGTTTTCTCTCTTGTCAATTTAGATACAATTCCTTTAAATTATTATGTACACCTATAAGTGTGTGTGTTTGTGTGTGTGTATGGGGGGGATGTGAGACAGTGACAGTGTATTGATTCACAAGGCTACACACATCAGTTCACTGTAGTGGAATGTTGTATGCAGTTCAGTATAGATTGTTCAGTATAGATCAGTTAACGAAGGGGCAGTTACCCCTTCTCCTTACGTTCAAGCTCCTTTCCCCAGCTAAGGTCGAATGGGTTGAACAGGGGTCACTCTGGGACAGAGAACATATAATATAACATATATGGGTATAATATATATGGGTATAATATATATATATATATTATATTGTTATATATATATATATATATATGT
>JAOXYF010000010.1:11230585-11255253 GCA_028565775.1 Sternarchorhynchus goeldii
TAATTATATATGGTCATTATACCATTGTTAAATCAATAAAACAATAAACTTAATGGTTGCCTAAGACTTTTGCACAGCACTAAAAATATCAAACCAGTATTATTTATATAGCGCCTTTTTTCAACAGATGTTGTCTGTTGTCTCACTTAAAGCAGCCTTAAGTGTCCAAGTCCAAGCCCCCAGTAAGCAAGTGTGAATATATGAATATACAGTATACTATGAATATAGTATATCTGAATATATACACAATATGAACTGGTATGTAAATAATCTCTAAATTGATGTTTGCAAAATCTATGTATTCAGATGTATGAACGTGACAAACATTCTATTCATTCTATGATCATTTGAGCATCACTAACACTTCATTGACAGTTCACATTTATATAATTCTGCAAAATTGCATGTGTTCACATAAGGTTCACAATCCTGCAAGCAGGTTTGCAATCTTCCCTGCTTTTTTTTTTATCTTGCTAGCTTCATAAATTAGTTCATGATGCCCCAACTCAAGTAGTCATTAGACCATTAAGAAAGAAAAAGATATGCAATTGTAATGACATTAAGTATATACATTCTATATATGAAACACATAAATAGTGTTACCACATTCTTGGCAATCATTAAAGGACTTTCCCCACCTTCTAAATTCCTGTTTAACCCCTGCAGGATATTAGTTTTAAAACCAGCATCCACTGTGTCATTTTACCCAGTTATGACAGATCGTCTCATTAAGGACCCTGATATGTCATTATATGCATTTTCTACCAACATCTCAGACAATATTTGTAAATATATTAATTCAAGGGTGGATTTAGATCTCCTAATTGATCTTTCACTTTAGTGCATCCTGGGATTGTACACTGGAAATCACAAGAGGCTAAAAAAAGGCCAATGGTTTGAGCACTACGGCGTTAGAGTATAAACGAACTTTAAGTCAGAACCACTGCTGTTATGTTGTTTCTGATATATTTGCATGATATACTTAGAAATATTTCACAGATCTGAGAAGGGCTGATTTTAGCAGTAACTACTACCCATGGTTTTTCTGGTCTTGGTAAACTGCACTTACCTAAAGGTTACCCTTTTGATTTCAACATCATTATTTCAGTTATGGCTAATTGTTTAAATATTCCGCAGCTAGTTTTTAAAGGGTTTTACATCAGGATATGCTTTATGGCTTTAAGGATTTAAGGATTAGAAGTTTTCATGTTAAAGGGAAGGATAGCCATGATGCATAAGCACTGCACTAAAGCACAGCCACTGCTAAGAGCGCCACTGTAATTCAGTTCATGTGAAAACAAACAAAAAAACAAACAAACAAAAAAAAGGTTTTATTGCATATATCATCCATGTTTGTTTGTTTGCTATGGCAACAAGTGTAAATTAAGATGAATCGAGTGAAAAGCTTTTAAGGCTGAGAAAGCTTTCGACTGCATAATGCACATGAGTGAGCATCCTTTATGTCATTGCATAAGCAGTCAAATTATTGTGCAAATGCACTTTGGGGGCAAAAAATAAAATAAAGCAGAACTCCTCTGCATACATCCCAAACAGCCTCTCAGACTTTCTCCCTCTCTCTCTCTCTCTCTCTCTCTCTCTCTCTCTCTTCCCTTTTTTCCTTTATCAGAACATCAGAGCCAGGCATAGCCATGGTGAATCTGTCAGCACATCAGATTTCAGCCGCCTCGGGGGAAGCAGACCTGAATATCAAAGCTTAGCGTCCCTCCGTGCAGGAGACAGTCTGAAAAGGAACATAAAGGCTTGGGAGATGGCCTTTCTCTAGAGGCTTGAGATGAGACCATCTCGGGCTGATGAGGCTTACTGCAGTAAAGAGCAGCAAATGTGTCTTTGCTGGACCCCTGAGTCCTGTTATCATGTTATTATGAGTCACATTAACCTGAGCACGTGATTAAAAGATGTAGATGGGGGGGGGGTGCATGGGGCAATAAGCATCTGGTTTTGATCACTTAAACACCCTCCTCATGTATGTGGAGCTTATGTTTGATGGAGTTTAGTGGAGTGATGCTTTGAACACCTCTGAACATTTTGGGAGAAGTGAGACCTGCGTGGAATTGTTTGTGCAAGATCACTGGGAGGAGGTGGGAGGGCTAGCTACAAAACCACCCTCCGCATTCACCTAAGCTGTTACATGATGCTGTCAGCATGTAACCACAGCAGGAGCGGTTTGGCGGCTAACGCCTCGAAGTGCTTCACGTGTATCGTTAGTAACACCGAACTCCGCGTCCCACCGCTGTGCAGACACCTCCGAGATAACGAGGTGGCCTCCAGCGTTTGGCACCACTGTGCCACCCTGCGCCCCTGCTCTGATGAAGTGCCTCCGATGTGAAGAGCTCGCTGTGCCCTGGCAGATCACAGGATCCTGACTCCTCCGACGCCCGCTGTTGGCCCTCGAGGTGCTGTTCCGTTCTCTGAGGTATTGCGCAGCGGGTCTGAAACCCTTCTGAAGTAGTGCAGCTGGCACCACTCCTTCAGCTCAAATCAGGAGCTGTTTTGGAGAGAGCGAAAGCTCGCCATGGGACATAACGAAGCTCCGCAGAGCATTTTGGGGGAAATGAATTGCTGTTTGTTTCTGTGGCTGATAAATCTGTGCTTTTAGCTGGCAAACTATGACTGGAAGCAGATTAAAAAAAATATATATACTTTCGGTACATAGAAGGAGCAAGGAATTCCAGGAGCCTCGGCTCCTCCCTTTTTTCGTCAGTGAGAGCGAAGACCACATGCTGTTAGATCAGCCCCATTCATTCACTGAACAAATCCTCTGATCTCAACAAAAGAGTTTCCTCCCTAGAGAGCTGATGCTATGTTTCATCTGTTCAGGTTTGATGAACCCTCTCAGCCGCTCTGGCCACAGTGGTGTGGACTGAGGTTGAAATGTCTGAGCCCTTAGTAAAACAACATCAGACATGCCTGAACAGCTGAAAAAAAAAGCATACTACTATACATGTGAAGGACCTGATGTTGTGTGCCCAGTTTGGAGTGTTGGGAAAGTGATGGAGCAGATGGCAGAAATGGGGATACGGAACAGAAGAATGCAATTGAGTGGAAGTTTTAAGCTTTTGAGCAACACAGTGAAAATCAAAGTCAAAGGGTTTATGCAGGATGTTACTGTATGTAAATATTGCCTCAAGTCAGAAATCAATACCTTGTTCAGCGTTAATCATAAAGTAGGAGAGATGTTACTCAAGACTTACAGTTTCTCTGGGATCTGTGTAGGCTTATAGCTCTTTCTGGGTCAGGATTCCAAAACACCTCTCTGCACAGAGAGATGGCCACTGAAAAAACACAAAAAAACACTCCTTTAGAGCTACAAATCAAGCTTAAACTAGACAACCAAAGAACCAATTAGATTAAGCAAAAGGGATTTGATAAGTATCTAATTATTAATCACTGCAACACATTTCAGAGGTTTCATAATTAAGTAGCGTGTTAGGAGGTATCAAGTAAGTTTGATATTTAATAAAAAAAATAATTAAAAAAAGCATTCCCAATTTAACAAATCACATCAAGTCACATCAATACTGATGATAAATGTTGGCAACCCTCAATTATACAACATTTAGAAATATGCACCTAGGCCTCTTCCAGAAACAGGCTGTTGCAAGAACTGAATGGAGACTGAAGACACTTATGCAGATGATGAGCTGTGCTACAGTCTAAGTGTAACAGTAGGGGAAACAATGAGGTCCATGTTTTAATTAGGTGTCTTAAGTAGCCTACTGTTACATCACAGTTGATACGGAACCAAAATTCCATTAATACCAGCACCAATCACACCTCAAACTCCTTTTCCTGTCACCTGTTTATTAATTATTGCCTACACATGTTTCCAATCACATTTTCTCCTATTTTTACCCTCTATTCCAGCACTTCACCAAGATTGTGGTCATGTTCTACACATTCTACATTCTGTTTTTTCTCCACTACTTGTCTCTCACTCCTTTGTCAATGTCACTCCTATAACGTCTGTGAATTTGAGTGATTACTGTTTGAATAAGTGTGAATTTCAATCACATTTTGTTACTATGGCGTGACTGACTAATTTGAATGAATGAAGCTTACAAACTTTTAGGATCAAATTTTATGGTTTAAAATTCACAAAATTTAGAAATTAAATCAGTTCTTTTAAGCCATCCAAATATTAAAAAGGAAAAGAGGACTGTGGTTAAGGGTTTGGGCTCTCAGGGGAAATCTCGGATGTAATTAAACTCACCTCATCTAGGTTACAGCAGCAAAATCAGGGATATTATCCACTATACAATATTGAAATCTAAAAGGACAGTTAAAATAACCAGTGCATTTACAATCACAATATAATCAACTGGACATGCACATCTAAAAATAGCTGGAACAACCACCATTTAGTAGCATATATGCTTATTATAAATGGCAAAAACTGATAGTCATTCACACTGTGATCAATGTATCTAGCCAGTGTATCACACAGGGGGGCTGTGCCATGTCACACTGAGATGAGAGTGTAATGAAATTAGACAGGATGGAAGGCTCCCTTTCACATCGCTCTTTCTGAGGTGACAGTGCAGACTTCAGAGGGTCATCCATTTCTCTGGAAGATATGGAGCATTGCGCATACATATCAATTATCACCAAAACGAAAGCACAGTCCCAGTCTCGAGGGAACAAGGTGGTTTATTAGTCTCCCTGTTCCCATAGCCTTGCTAATCTCAGTACAGCCACAGAACACCGCCCAGTGCTTTGATGAAGATCAGGGTCTGTTAGAGACATGCCCCGCTTGGGGTCTGGGATTTGGGATGTGTGGTGCAGTGGTACTATGAATTAAAACCAAACACGAGGTAAAAAAATATTACTGGAAAGGTGGTGAGGAGCGGGTGGGTGGATGGGGGGGATTGTCACATTAATTCCCTGTCAGCTCTTTGGGCCATGAACCAGTGAAAGGTGAAAGAAATAATCTCCAGCTGCTAATGGAAAACGATTCCTTTTCAGCAAGCCTTCCTTGTCACATGTACTGGCAAGTTTAAGAAACTGTGGTTCAAAAACAGAGAGCTGGTAGATGTGCACATGAACATGGACCTGCTAATAGCAAACAGAGAGCTGGTTGATGTGCACATGAACATGGACATGCTAATAGCAAACTGTAAAATTCAGCAATAAAAGATGTGAAACACAACACATTGCTATAATACATACTGGACTAAGGGTTACATACTTCTGAGTAACAAATTAGATTATGAAGTTGTCATGTTGCCTCCCAGACTCCATTTCCCATCACCTCTGGTTCAGACAGGTTGGGAACACCTTGCCTGTCTCCAGCAATCGGCTACTGCTACCTAGATTATCATCTCTGGACTTCTGATGGTCTCCACATGTCATCTATTTTACTCTGTGCATTTCCTTATTATGTATTCGTTGCAAAGTATTGCCATATACAGTTCAGTCATAACACACGAATTGCTCTCCCACGTGTATTTTTGATCAGGTTTTTGATTCAGTCTCCTCTATACTATATATAGTACAGAGGAAACTGAATCAAAAATATTTTATATATATTTATTTATTTTTCCTATTGTAACTCTGTCTGTGATGCTGCTTGCCTGTTTCTGGACTCTGTTGCACCCTGGTTGTATGACTGTTTATTTGTCATTTTTACCCTGACCAGTGTTTCTGTGTGTTTGGATTATCCTTATAAAATTCAAATATCTATGGATTACATCCACAAGTGTTTGCCTGACTCTGACATGTTACAAAAGTAATGTTGAGGGCCCCAAGACAGCTGCATGTGCATCCATTTTACAGCTATCTAGAATGTTTGACATAGGAAAAAACGACCAAACACTCAAGACTTTCCAATATATCCTCCTTCTGATGACATATGACAGGACACAAAAGAAGCATTCATTAATATTATATTCCAGTCTTTATATTCTTTAGATTTTAGATTTAGTCTTTGCTGCAGGGCTTATTTTAACCCAGGATAAATAATATTATTTATTTCAGGGAATTTCAAAACCTTAAAAATAAAACTTTGGTCATATGCTAGAGATTTCTTTTTGTGATTGCATTCTCAAAAGATAGGTTAAAGAAGTTTGGAGAAAGCATTAAGACATGCAGAAATTAAAAGAACAAAAAAGTAGGGATTTATCATTATTGTTTTCATTTTCATTAGTGAATGTTCTTTATCTGCTGGAAACACAGCAGGCAGCACTCTTTCAGAACTAATCTCTGTTTGGGCTTTTCAGTGGATTGAATGAAATCCATAGTATATGTTAGCACTCAGTTGGATAAACACAAATGACCTGTTTAACCACCAAAATTAGAGAGTGATTATTCAGACACTGTTGTTCCATTTAGCCTGGAAAAGAACCTTAAGCAAATGTGCTCTAGTAATTAAACTCTGGTGGGTATCCTAATTTTCCTGCTATTGTTTAAAATACCATAAAATACCATCCACAATGATAGTCGGTAATATTCTCATTCTCGTATTAATGCCTGTCAGAAAATGTTTAAATGGACTCATTCAATAACTGGCTTCTCAAATAAAGGTATCTCATTTACAGCATTCAACAGACACTCTTATCAAGAGGCATTTTTATCAATATGACAGAATATTTGCTCCCTGGACACCGAAACCATAACCTTTGTGTTGCCAACAATTTGCTCTACCAGATGAAATACTGAAGCAAATCTTCAGATTTGTGTTATACACATACACAGAATCATTTGCATATTTTCAGATTTGGCAGACACTCTTATCCAGAGCAACTTACATGATTACAATAGTATCTGTGTTCCTGAGAACTGAAGCCATGTTGTTGTTCTAGACATTACACAAAAGTACAATGAGTTCTGGGCAGGATTTGTAGCACATTTTACCTTTTTACTGTGCACCACATGATCCTGTTGATGAACAGTGTAACACGTTTTTAATAGATCAGCCCTGGTCAGACCTACCTGTTGTGCTTCACTGGATAAAGGCATTGAATGTAGCAGGCTGCTGTCCAGTATAGACAGAAACCATATAGTTATAGTTGCAGGAGATACGTACTTTACACTGCAAATCATTTATATAGACCAACAATTAGCAAACATACTGCTTATGAGATAATAAAATATGCAGTGTTACAGTAAATCTTGGTATTGAATTCTGTAATCTACTGGAATGGCCATAGTGAACATTCGGAGTGTCTGAAATGTGCATGTTTATTTTCCACTGTAACAGTGCATCTTTTGTAATGAGTATAAAGTTTTTTTAATGAATAAATGTAGAAACATGCAGTTGTTAAGATCATAAGGAGGTCATACAAAATGTCAAGACGTTCTGTAGTTCTGTCTGACTTACTTGTTAGTCTTTTATAAGACTTTTTCAGAGTTAAATCAGATAAAATGCTTAGGGTAACCAAGATCTGACCACTGGAATAGCAAGAAAGAAGATGATGGCATATAATGTATATAATCAAAATGGCTACAAGGGTTTTTTCAGATAGAAACCCTGTGCTTTTTTGTGCTTCATAATACTTCAATACTGTTCTAATACCAGACTAAAATTTGCACTAGTATAATAATAGTCAGTGATCAGTCGAAAGAAGGAGTAGGGTAAGGGGTGTTATAAAATGTATTCCATTTCAAAATTTTAAAATGGTCAAAATGATAAAGAAGCAATCAGTATGTTTTTCATTAGAGCGAAATTATAATAAGACCATGCTACCCTAGCCAATATATAAATGGACTATATACATTTTAAGACACTGATTAAAGGTCCTGTCGATGTGCGCTGTCAGATCTCAGTTTGGATTAGATTTTTTTCCATGCATTGTCTTCTTAAGTCTCTATGGTTGGAGACTTTGAGAGGCATTTCTATCTCTCTCTCTAAGAGTGGTTATAGTCAGGGTCAGCAGCAAAATATTCAGTGCTACAGCAATGTCCTTATCCTTTCAAAGTGCGCCTTTCTCATCCAAGATATGTATTGATCTCTGGAGCTGTGATAGAAAAGATGAAAGCAGGAAAGCGGTGTGCAGTGTTCGGAAAGGGCAGGCTTTCCCTGTCGTCTGCATGCATGGTTTTCACAAGAGGCACTGATTTGTAGATATGTGCAGATAAAGCCACAGCCCAAGTGAGGCACATCTGTGAGAGGTGAATGGAGAGGAGGGTCTGAAAGAGCCCTGCAGATCTAAGCTATCCACTCAAGCAGATATGTGTTTCCACACTGGTACATTAGGATCCCAGAAGCATGTCAATGTATAGACTGATTCACAGCCTCCAAAATAAATTAAAAAGGCTGGTTGAAACATAGAATTTGTCACAGGAGAGTCCTGGAGAGCCGCAAAAAGCTAAAGTAAAAAAAAACAAACAAAAAAAACCAAAAAAAATAAAACAAACAAAACAAAACGTTTATTTTCGGTTTCGTTATTATACAAACAATTATAAATGCACACCAAACATCGACGACATCGACAATATCTTGACAAAGACTGGGTGACATACATGCTTTTATACACTCACCCTAACGAGACACGTATAATGTATAACAACGAGAACAATCACACACGCCACACCCGCAACACGCCCAGACGTACACTCGCATTTCACTAGATTGACAAGACAACCGAACACACCCCCACACAGACAGGGGAGGCGGCTTGGGCGGCCACCGTGACATAGCCCCACCACAAGGGGCGCTTTCTCCCGGAGCGCCTAATGCCCGCGGACCGCCCCCTGGCCCCCAACACTGGCTCAGGACCGGAGGACGGGCACTATGGCCACTGGCACTTCCCCAGGAGCAGCCTCCGCCCACTGCAGGACCAGTCCACGGTGTCACGCCCTTAAGCCACTCTCCCAGGGGTCAGGGACGACACTGGGGGAACAAAGAGAGGCACAAACAACGTTATGGGAACACACAGGTACAGACACGGGGACAGGCACAGACAAAAACGGCAAGGCAGGGACATGTATAAACACAGTAACATTAACAGTCACGGGGATGGTGAGCGGGATTTGGAGCAGGGGGCTCCCAGCTCCCCCCATGGGTTTTGGCCCCCACAGTCCCCCAGCTGCTGAGGGACAGGCCCCAAAGCTTGGCAGCTGCGGTGATGGGGCCAGATGCGGAGAAGTTCCTGCAGTTCCCTGAGTCTCTCCGACTGGGGTCTGAGGTGCGTTCGCCAGCGGATGAGACGTGCTCGCTGGCGGCCTGGGTCCCTCTGGCCTCTTCCAGGGCTTGGGCTCAGGCGGGGTGAGGATCCGGGCTGCTTCCTTGCGGGCCCCGGCCGTCTCAAGGTGGCTCCTGTTCTCTCTGGCTTCCCGGGCCCTACCAACCCTCGGAGCCCACTGACGTCGGGTCTCCCTGGGGGCTGGGGGGGAAGGGATTTCTGACCCTTCCTTTTCCTCCTCCATGTTGGACTCAGCATAGTGAGGGCCTTCGCGTGACTCCATGACCGCCCTTCCCGCAGCTCCCTCCACTGAGGGGCAGCGAGGGTGGGCCCGGGGAGGTGTTCAGGAGGGGAGTTTTCCTCCTCCGTTTCCACCTCTTTCTCATCTGCAGAAGGTGGCTCGTCGTCCATGTCAGCCTCCTCGGCGTCGAAGAATCCTGAGGGGGAGTCCCGCCCCCGAGAAAATACGCCGCCCAACCCCAATGGGTCTTCGCTGCTATACTCGGAGATGGGGTACCCTTCCAAGATCCTCTCAACGCTGGTCACCGAGTCTGTTAGGTGCGGCTTGAAGAGAGGAGGGGGGAGTTCCTCCCCTTCCTTCCGCGTCTCCCTCGTGGCATTTCCATAAAAGCGGTCGGTCTTTCTGTCACGGGAGAGTCCCGGAGAGCTGCAAAAAGCTGGACAGGACTCTACGTACGTTAAGTAAAAAAAAAAGGTTTATTTTCGGTTTCGTTATTATACAAACAACAATTATAAACGCGCACCAAACATCGACGACATCTCGACAATATCTTGACAAAGACCTAAGCATACATGCTTTTATACACTCACCCTAATGAGACGCAGGTGAAACGTATAACAACGAGAACAATCACACCCACAACACGCCCAGACGTACACTCGCGTTTCACTAGATTGACAAGACAACCGAACACACACCCACACAGACACGCCCACACAGTTACCTTCAAGTTTTAACTCTAATTATTGCTGTATAATAGATAAAAATATTAGAAGTCCTACTGAGTTGGTATGTACCTGGTGGCCTTGATGTGCATGTTATTTATCTCTGAAGGGAGTACTGAGTCACCCTCTGCCTTTGGGTGTGCTAAATCTGCAGATAAATCTGAGACATAGATACAATGCCATCAAAGGTATAGTTAGATTATATTAATATTACTATTTGTTACAATGCACTCACTCAAGGAATGTTGAAGCAATGACAAAACATCAGTTTGTTTAGTAATTTCAAAAGAAAACAGTATATTGGCTCTGTAGTATTATTGGATATCCACAATTGCATAGCAATATACTATTTCACAGTTACATTTATAGTTTTTTAAACAACTTTTAAAAATATATTCTGAAATCAGAATATTTTATAAGGTGCCAGTTTAGCTTGCAACAGTTTAAGGTGTAGTATAACAGTATCATAATGCAGTAACTGAATAGGATGGAAACACTTGGAGCTGGCATGGGGAATCTAGAAACTTTGGAAAGCATGTGAAAGGTCTGGGGAAATTCCATTAGAAGGGAAATATGAAATTGTAGCTGTTTGTGGATGGACTTGAGATCCACTGCTCTTACTATGTTGCGACAGTGACGGGAGGGAGAAAATACTTTCTCTCATGCCTAATCCTTTCAATATGTCATTCCAAGAAACAAAATATTCAAAGCGTTTTCACCACATTGCGCTGCAATATCATAAACCCATTAGGAGGAACTGATATGCAGTGTTCATCAACACCACAGGACAGAAACTTAAATGGACAAAGAGTAAGTTTAAGATATTTGATAGTTCTTCTTTAATGACTATGCGAAAAAGAACAAAGGCAAATCTACAGCAACACAATGCATTGTGTGTGACGATTTGAAGAATTAATTCGTCATTTTTATTTTTGATGAGAGACCAATTTAACTGAGGCAGCAAGAGGTATAGAGCTTTAATTGGAAATTTCTCACAGACCTGAACTAATGTTTTAAAATGTACAAAAATTTTATCTTTTAAGTGACAGAGGTCGTGGTACAGGATTTTTTATGCTCTCTGTCTGCTGTAAAAGAATCATTTACTATAATTCTAAAACTACTCAGAGCCTGCAGAGTCTTTCCATAGCAGTTAATTAACAGCTTTAGGTTATCCTTTATCAGTCTGGCTCATCTGCCTCTGCAAGGTGTTAATCAGATTGGGATTCTGTGAAGTTCCACCACCACAAATGAGTCACAGTGGAGACCCTGGGGGAACCATCACCTCAATCAATGAGGTCCCACATCTCCAATAAATCCATGTTGTGTGTACGGAAATAACTTGTCCAATAATAATTGTTTGGAATCATATTAATCATATTCATATGTCTTATTAAATGATATTCATTTACAAATTAAATAACACACCAGAAACCTCTATAGTCCCTGCTGCTGAATCTTAACTTAAAAAGATATTTAACTACCATCATGTCACGTTGAGCGTCCAGAGAGCTGTAAAAAGCGACAGGACTCCAACGTGCATTTAGTTCAAGCTAACCGTTTATTTTCGGTTTCGTTAACATTCACATTGACAAAGTAGCAGACACAAACCGCTTACCACACTCGACGACTAGGACGAACCATAGACCGACAAAGACGTAGTGACATGCACACGCTTATATACACACACGAGACCCAGGTGACACGAGTAACACTTAACGATCACTCCCGACTAACATCGACAAGCACTCACGAACACGGACGAACATTCACGAGACCAACAACACACAGACTCACCCTCACTCATACAACACAGACACACACCCCCGTACGGACACACCCACAAACAAACGAGACAGGTGAGGCGGCCAGGGCGGCCACCGTAACACATCAGTGTGGTATGGTAGTATGGCTTCAGGCCTAAAGTAGGTCCAGTTTTGAATTAACTTTCATTATCAACATGGATTCACCAATAAAGATATGTTTTAATGCTCCAGGTTGTGTGTGTGTGTGTCTGTATGTGTGTGTGTGTGTATGTGTATGTGTGTGTGTATGATTGTCTGTTTGACTAGGCAAAATAGGAGTCTGGACAACCAGCCTATGATGTGTCAGCCTAATCTATTTCCACATGGGCATCTTGGCACTATTTTCTTTTTGCACAGCATCTGCCCAGAGCATGACTGATTTAAACTATGCATTGCACTAGTTATACATTAAATCATGGAAAGGAAGAGCAAATTGCTTCATGTTCCAACTGTAAGTGAATTTAAGGTAAATATCAGCCAAGTCCCTGTACAGGGCAACATTGAGCTGAGGGGAGTGTTTTGGCCTCCACACCTTACATCAGTAACAGCACAGCCGATCTGTATTCTCAGAATCCATTAGTGTTGTTTAGTGACATTTTTAAAGCAAGCAGACAATATATCAAACAGGCTGCCGGACTGAAAAGTTTTGCAATGTTTTGTACTATTATATTCATTTCTTCTCCTATGAGATTGTTTCCCAGCTATTACTGTAAGAAAGAATATCGACAACAGGCATTTCTTGTCTGCAATAGTTAAGTTAGGAGATAGATAGGAGAAAAATCTAAATGCAGTTCAGGCTCAAGTTATCCACTATATATAGAGAACGCTGTGCTCTCCGTTATCAGTGCATCAGTGCTCAGTTGAAATAATTCTCCTTGCTTACAGCTTTTGACATTTAACTGTTTCTCTTTAAAATGACCATAATCTGTACCAACAATATACATAATAAGCTTTCCAGTCCTTTACCAGACAGTCCTTTACCAGAGCTCCTGCGTGTTTCACTATAACTATTCATGGCTGATGTTACATTTATGGATGCTATTTTAATAACTGACATTAATGACTGGGATGTTTTTGAAGTCTGAACGCCATTATGACATAAGGTCATAGGATAATAGTTCCACTTGTAAATTGTGTGAAATAGGTATGAAATGGCAAGTTTTAATATTTGCTCTAATTTGGTGGTTTTGAAGAGGACGTAGATTTTGTGGCAGTGTCTCAGGTCCACAGTGTGCACTTTTCTGCTGCACTCTTGAACTTGGCCCAGCAAGAAAGCGTGGAGGAGGATAAGTTGAAAGCACTCAGCAAATCTCAATACTTTACTGAAGGTCAAAGCTTTCATTTCAACATGGCGTTTTCACCAGAGATGTGCTCAAAGAGTATTGTTGTGCCAGAATGACGCAGTTTTATGAAGAAGGTTGGCTCATGCTGTTAGAAATATCAGGTAGATCCTTTTTTTTTGACAACTTCACAAACTACCCACAAGCCTGGCCAGCAGTGCACACACATTTAAAATATGCACATCTTTTCACTAATTTATGGATTTATTCAAGTGTGCTGCTTATAAATTATAAGCGCTTATAAAATATGTCAGAGGGACTGAAACGAAATCGTGGTCGTGTATGTTAAATGTCTATTCTGTTAGATGTAACTTCACAGAGCCAGGTCCCTTGCATCTGCGAAATGTGATGATGACATCCCTGATGCTGCCAAAATACATGTATAGTTTTATTCAGGTACCACATGGTGCATTTTATTCAAACCGACATGTTATCCTGGATTACTGGGACACAAGGGAGCGTTTCCTCCCTGTATTTTGACAGAGGCAGGAAGCATTTCTGACAGTGTGCCAGTCAAATGAGAGGCTCATTTCCATCACAGCAAAGTGAGTGAAGCCAAGGGGGTTCTTGCTGTCATTTGTGTACAAAAAGCAAGGAAACCTTTTGGGTCAGAAGCTTTTTCAGGCCATGAAAAGGTCCTTTGCTCGCTAGAACTCCAGAGGGAGACTCCCTAAGGCCCTGCTGATGATCTTAGGCTTTGGGGTGAAAAAATACATCCTAGAAACCCTGAAGGTGTTACTGTGGTAAAATTGGAGTAGCATAGAATTCACATAACCCAACATTTTCAGCCAGCTCCATCCAGTGATTCAGTGTAACATTTAGATGGATTGTAGTTTGTATGCTTGACGTTACACTGCAGACACATGAATAATGACAAATAAACCAAACTGAAGCTAAGCTAAATCTTTCCTTTTAGTTTCTTGGTCTCAGTAGTTCGGCATTTGTCACACATGCTGACATTGAAACGGAACCCACAGCAGTGATAAGAGAACATGCACAAGTGTTGGTTCACGTTTAATTGGAGACTGTTTTCCTTCCTTTCCTTTCTTTTGCAAAGTTGCTAAATTGCATATGGCAGGTTGTATGCATTTTCCTCTTGACCTTGCAATTAGGAATTTGGCCTGCTGTTGACCAAAGTGACCCTTCTGGTCACCCCTAGAGCATAAGTTTTAGCTCTTTATGGTGCAAACAGTGCTTTGCACCACAACACCATGATACCTCCAGTTGCTGTTTAATTAATGTATAATTGCTCTCAGGCTAACTATGCTCTAATTACCATGTATTATGTTTGTTGACACCTCTTAAAATATTGATATTTCAACTACGTACCATAATGTCTATAGACTGAATACATATACAGGACAAGTGCTGTAGCCCTTATCTTAACTGTGATTAAGAAGCAGCTCACTGATGAATCTGGTGCCTCTATGCCTACATTTCATTTCCACCAGCAATGCATTTTTATATTTTGTTTCCACAAGCATATAGTGCATCATTTTGAAATATTCCTGTATTACCTTATCATATAACTGGGAGAAAGCTGTTTTCATATAGTATGCAAAATGTCTGCATTCCTTATCTGCTGCATAATTAATTACGGAAGTGAGTGAAGCTGGGTGAAGGTTAAAAAAAAAGTGCTGCGTGTGTGCAGGTGCGTGTGTGTTTGTGGTGGACTTGTGAGCAAATTATGCTTGGTCAGCATCCTCTCAGCTTTTCTACATAACCCTTTCCAACACTATAAAATGCCCTGTAAAAACCGACACTTGCTTTATAGCTTTATGAGTCAGTAGCTATGATACTGGCCATGTTCACCATGTTTACACACACCCACACATGCACACGCAAACTCAGATGTATAAATGATTTATTATTTATTTATTAACATATTTAACAAATCTGTGAATATACTATAAATATGGATATATCCTAAAATCAATAATATTTAATATTTGTTTTCTCTGCACCTGGGCATATTTGGGTGGGCTTTCTAAGCTTGTAAATGGCCATTTTAATTTCAAATGTTTACAGGAAGCAGAGCCAGGCAGAATATTACAGGGCTGCTGTGAGATCACTGATTTCTGCAGTTTCAGGGTGCCTAGCGAGAAATTGCTTCCTGCCTTTCAGAGGGTCTTATTAAGAGGTTGCCTCTTGCATATCCTGTTTTGGTGAAAGTCAATCCAAAACTTCACTAACAGAATCGCTCTGTGGGCTATATTACTCTGCCAAATACTCAACTTGACGTTTAAAGCTCTGCAGTGAAGTCTAGCGCAAGCCCACTCACACTTGAGACTGACGTGTGCTCTTTGCATTTGGTAGGCTGAGGTATCTTATCACGTCTGTTGGTGCGAAGAAGTTTCAGCCGCACATTCCACATGCTAAATCGTCAGCAGTGACATGGCTGTCTTGGGTAACATTGGCAATCTTCTACAAACTGCAATCTCCTTTTAACTGCAAATGAAACATACGTACCTCATAATCCCCAAATGGAGGCATGTTTACACTTCGTTGTTAGCTATTGCAGGCCATTTCCATTTATGAGTGTATAGCTCTGGGGCTAGGAAGTGCACCAACTTTTTGACAACAATTTTCCATGGTTCGATACTAGGGCACATTTCTCAATATAAATGCAAAGTTCTAATGTAGTGGTTTCTCTTAGAATAGCAAGGTCTTTTTTGCCCTTTTGGTCCAAATACTTGATATGTCAAACCTGGTTGGTTTTATTCGGATGACAGTTATACATTTTTAGTATCTATTTGGACCTTTTTCATCTGGGTTTCAACGGCAGGAATATGATCTGCTACCCTGGTGCTTACCTACATATATATTTGGACATTACCTACATTACTTATGTCAGCAGGTATATACATTATTCCCCAAGTCTCCACAAACTGTGTGTCGTTGACTGGAATACACTAAGTGAATATCAAAGATAATATGTTTCTGTGCATATAAGCGCTACTGACTTAGACCTAATCCTCAGTTTCTATGTTCACTTTTATCTGTGAATGATCTGTGCTGGAAAGTGCTCAGCACTGAGTTGTAAAAGATTCAATATCTTCTCATTCTTAATTTTGACAACTTAAAAATGGAACTAACTGTAAATAGGAAGCCATAGAAACAATTAAATTATGTCCCAGTAAATAAAGCCTAGAAGCTGCAGTTCTCAACCTGTACCCTTTCCTTTCTGATCTGTCTGAAATATGACATTGACTTTTCTGTAATTAACACAGCTGACATTTCATGGATGTGTTTGTTACACATTTTCGTAGGTTTAGTTACAGAGATGAATGAACAACACAGGATCCTTAGTGAGGCTGGCTTGAATTACTTATGAAATGTGTCAGACCACAAGTCCTAAATAAGCCTTTTAGACTCCTCTTCGCAGCACTGCTTTACTTAGTTGCTGTACAGTAGTGTCTGCCAGTCTTCAAACTGACTTAGCAGGGGTGTTGTGTAGGAGTCTGACAAGTGTTGGAAACCCTTGCTTTATAGTCTCTCCAGGTCAACCCAGCAAAATAGCTTTAGCTTTTACTTTCAAAACTGAAATGGGAATTTTAATGGCCTAAATAATAATGCATCTGGCTAAATAATAAGAATAATAATGCATTTATTGCATTTGACTAAAGCACATCTGACACTGCAAAATGACTTTGGGGCTAATGCCAAGTAATACATAACTTAAGCTTTTTGAATAATAAACCAAATGATAATAATAAAAAAAACAACCTTGGTTTACTCAAATCCTCAATCTTTTGCAGCTGTCTGGAAATAGTCGAGCCTGCTGATTTTAACCACCAGGTGATCCTGCAGCTGTATCTGTCAGTCTGTGGTGAATGAGGAGCAGTTGGCGATGGGTGCGTCAAGGCCGTGCCCAGTTAGTGCCAACCTGAGTGACACAGGGGAACGGTGACCCACGCCAGGCAGCAGATGCAAACAGCTGCTGGAGCTAATGGGGGTGGGGTTGGAGAGTAGATGGAGATTAAATGTGCCTGTGAAGTTTCAGCTCTTCAGAACAGACTCTTCCTAACCAGATGTCTCACCCATCTTCCCTCAGGGAGGAAGCAAGAGAGACTTTTAAACTCTGAAAACAAACATAACATCATGAGTTCTAGCGTGCTTCAGTGCAGTGGCGAATTAAAAATAGCATTCTGACGATCCTCACATTTTTATTGTATAAATAAATTGGAAAACATGATTTTTGGATTTAAAATGCTGGATTTTAAAATTGTTTTTAAAAGGTCATTTTGGTTTAGAAATACTAAAGAACACAATTGTAGTACATCAGTGCTTCATGATGATATAAATGAAATTTAGAAAAAGCACAGGTTTAAACTCAGATTGGCAATTCTCCAAATGCACTTCAATTTTAGAAATTATATAATTGTACTTGAACCACAGGCCAAACTACCATGCAGGTCTAAGAGCACTCATTAGTAAACCAATAAATGCAATAGAACAGCTTTGTGTGTTGAATTTTACAGTGTATCTACTCTGTATGCTGCAAAGTAGGATCAGGTGTACACTCTGATCCAGTCACAGGAGTTGTAGTTTTCACTTTACTTGATTTCCCACACAGAATTCCAACAATACTGTATGCCTTGCAAATCAGAATTGTGCAAAAATCATTATGTCCTAGACCATGGTTGATTTTAATCTCTTGTGTGCTCAGGATTTATGCCTAGTTAATCTATAAGATGTTATCTCAAAAAGCCCCAATTTTCATAACTGGTACTTCACAGTTTTGTCCAGATATTGGATGCCTAGGTAAGGCGGCCTAAACTTTCCCACACATACCACAGTAAAGAATAAAATATTGAAACATGAGTTTTGTTTGAAATTATGCTTTTAGAAAAGATGTTAGCAGTGATAAGTATAACTACTTCACCCCCGCAATAATGTCTGTTATCTAGCTCAAATCCACTGTGTTGAGCCAGTATGTGGACTGTATGCCTAAACTACTCTCCTTTATTTAAGCTGCCTACACTGGCGCCACCATATTTCTAATGTGTGCCTGTATCTGAAAGGGCTGGGTAACCTTGGGCCGACCTTTGCCAACCTGTTCAGCTGCCTCGCTGAGCCTGTGAATAAGACACTTCCCTTTGAGCTGCAGACGTGACAGTGAAGAGGGTCTCCAGAGGCACGTCAGCACCCCTCTTAACAAACACTCACACACACACACACACAAAACACACAGGCATGCACACACACACACACACACACACACACACACACACACACACACACAAAACACACAGGCATGCACACACACACACGCACAGACACACATGCATGCAAGCACACACACACACACACACACAGATTCAAATAAAGTTGTAAGATGTTGTTATAATACTGTCACATTTTTTCAGTTTTTTCTTTTCATTCATTAGAAAACTTTCATACATCCAAGAGGAAGAGAAAATGGAATGTTCCCATTTGAGTCTTGATCCTCTCAAGATTTTTCCTATTTTGCCATGGAATCTTTCCTTAACCCTAATCCAGATTTCTCGTTAGGACACATACAATTGTAAAACTGCTTTGTGACAACATGTGTTGTAAAAAGCGGCATATAAATAAATCTGAATTTGTACAGCAAAGTTCATTACATTACTTTGAATACATAAAAATACATCAACATCAACCTAAGCTAGACTAGAATTATCTTTTTATATTTTTTAACTATCCATCAAAGGAAAACTATGACAAATCTCATCAGAACAGAAGCTGATGCAAATTAAACTATGTGAGAAAAACAAGTTGTTGGCAGATACAGTGTTATTGTTCCTGTGGGAGTATGCTAGTATAAAGCTCATCCACATTCCTGTTGTCACTATGGGACTAGTTTTCATTGTGTCCTTACACACGCAGTTTACCAGAAGTAAACTGCTTCTGGTGTGAACTTGGCTTTGCTATCCAGTTACTTATGTACTGTACTAAACATGTGTTACTATGGGCTGTGACTAAATGTGTGCTACTAACTTCAATATCATTGTATTAAGTACCTGAAAAACTATGAAAGTTTCATATTAACTGCATGTCAGCAATTGCTTCAACATTTCAATGCACAACTTTGTTAAATCCATCATAGAATACAAATAATTTTAAATTCTGTGAAAAGCTGTGGACTACTGAGCTGGCAAGAATATTATTTGGAATTGTATCATGTTAATGGCCTCTGTCTTCTATTACCTATGTTATGTTCCATGTACTTATTGATTTACTTTTACATTATTCTTAAGATGCACTGAACATTGTCTAGGCAGATAATCAGCTTTGAGTCTATATTGTTCTGTGACCAAAACATTTGCCTATAATTTAACTGGGTACCCTAGTCTCAAATCGCCCTTGAGTCAGCTTTCATAATACCATGATTTTACACAGCATTAAAAAGACAAACCCTGATTTTTGTACACAGTGCAGTTTTTCATTGCTAAATGAATTGACTCTTTAGCATAGTGCCCTTTTGTGATTAACTAACAAATACAGGCCTACTGCACAAGTAAATGAATTAACAAAAAGGGTCTCTGATGTTTTCATTGTGAGTATTTCATAAGTAAATGCAGAGCTGGCTTGTGCTCAACTTCACTGCAGACTCATTGTCATCAAGGCAGTGATTCGCAAACACTTTCTGTCATGGTCCCCTTTGGAGAAACAAAGCCTGATCCAGCAAAATGGTGAACAAATCAGCCATGTTTGACTTTACCGAGATGAAACATCAAGATTATGAACATTTCATCTGTGTAAATAAAAAAGCAATTTTATTCAAATCACTTTTTGTGACATTTGTCTCTAGATTGCTCTATTACTATGTGCCTTTAATAGAGGAAAATAAATTAAAATTTGCAATCACTTTGCTAGAATGCTAACAATACAGTTCAATCTCTGAAAGTACTTGAGTGGTTTATTGACGTGACTGGAGTTTAATGTCTATAAGTATCTTCTTAATTTTGTGGATCTCATACTGTTAGCTGCCAGAAATTTTAGACATAAAATACATGCTGGTCTCCTGTCACCTCCCACTAGATTCACTGTGAACCCATGAGGAAGATAGTCTTTGTCATTTTCTTTACATGGTTTTTGGATGATTAATGTCACTTGTATTGTTTTGGAAGCATTGTCTGTTTTTGTTTTTTTTTTCTTGTTTCATCCCTGTCAAATATTTCTCCAGTCTGTAATCTAGCTAAATGATCACCATGGCTAATGTCAAAGCATGGATTGCTTATTGTTCCGCCGTGAAAAAGATTTCAACGTCAAAACACTGGTTACAAACTATACAACCACGGTCATGCATCCCTATCCAGTCACATGCCACCCAGCTGCCCCCCATCGTGACTCTCTTCCTTTGGGGGCCTCTCTACACAATTTGATAAATGCTGCAATAAGGTAAAATTCTGATGGAGCCCACTTGATCAACTAGCCCCTCTGTAACATTTGGATTAATTGCACAGTGAAAGCTTGAAGTTGTGACCTTATATTGTATAAACCTGATCATCCAGGTGCCATAAAATCAATGAACTAAATCAATAACTCTCCCTTATTTCTGTTTCTCAATATCCAAGTCATCCATCAATGGAGCAGCCACTATGGCTGAAAATGTAATTAGGGAGCAGGCAAATTGAAAGGGGCCCTTTTTTACTTATCACATCCAAGGTGAGTGTGGTGGTGTGGCATGAAACCCCCCAAACACCCCCTCCCCCACAACCCCAACCAGCTTCCTCTTTTCACCTCCCTGCTTCTCTGGAACAGTTCATGCCAAATAGAGATCTTTCAAAGATGCACGGCTAGACTACAGTGATGGCACTCAATCACCTGCAAAGGTTAATATGTGAACAATGGGCTTAAGGAGTTAATGGGTCTGGCAGCAGGCCAGCAGGGTGCACACACGGATCAAAGATCTTTTTCTGAGTGATTTATACATTTAGCAGGTATTGAGCAGAGATGGATGGCCAGCGTCACCGGTGGGTGTGTTTCTTGAGCATGGTGAACGAGTTGTTCTTTTAACGTGGAATGCAATATTTGGTTCAGGCGAATCAGCTGGAATGTTAGTTCATGGTACTACATGAATCATTTTGTCATCTGACTGGTTTCATATGAAGTGAACAGGGTTGAATGTTTTCATTGAAGTCTACATGGCAAGAAAGGTTCACAGATGCCTCAGAGGCATTGTGGCAGTCATAATCTATATTTTTATTTGTTCTGACAAGGTTTTAGCAAAACTGCTTTGGAAACAGAAACAAGACAAGCTGCTCTTCTAAATGTTGGTTAACAACTTCTGTATAATAGTTTATACAGACCCATTAGAAATTCTAAATTATATCTGACAGTGACATTAAAATCCAAAGCTCTACATAATAAGCTTCACAAAATAATCCTTCAAAGCTGCTAGAAGCATAGATGTCAGTGACCTAGCTGAGGTCATTTAATGTCTTATTTAGAAGAAAGAAAAATGGCTCTGTTTTGTAAAAAAAAGCCTCTGTTTGGTATTCATTGTGCTATCTCTGTATATAAGCAGACAGCCAGCACCAAGCCTTCAGTTCCCTGAGCCCAAGAAGGGCAAAACATTTTCCCTCCTGCCTAAAGCTTTGAGTGTTTATCAACCTCTGCGTCACCAATGGAAATTCTGATGAGCCCTTTCAACCACTGTCCTTCACCGCAGCTGGACATCCTGTTTCAGGAAGGGTGTGACACATCAGACAGGCTGCCACAGAACCCCACTGTCCTGAATACATTTAACTGGACTCTAGCAGTGGGAGTTTCAGTGATGAGGATTGATATTTGGAATCCTGGGGCAGGGTAATGACGTTGTGTGGAGTTGCAGGCAGGTTCAGCTATGAAGTGTGAGTCTGGCCCACCGACTTGCGATATATCCTAGATACGCAATATGTTAAGGCTTGGTGACATCTAATTAAATTCACAGCAGACGGTCAGTTCTTTCCTGACCATCATGAAGTGGCCAATCACAAGGCAAGTATAGAGCACCAACTTCACTGATAATATCTTCACTCTTTGTGCTCACCTTTTATTTCCAGTCAAAGTCTAGGTTCAGTGTAAATTATGAAGTCTTGTCTAATTCATGTTTCATTGCACTGTTTCCGTATCAGCGCTTTATCACACATACAAATCTACTATGCCTATCGAAGTACAAATGCATTTAATTAGTAATTTAAAGTTTGCCATGGAAACCTTTATATTCAAAATTTCCTATGAGAGATGCTATGACATCATACACATCATTTGGCCTCAGAAACTATTTACTTAAAGCGCTCAGTGAAAAGAAAGTCAGGAGAGGTTTTGTTGCAGCATTTTAAACAGCGTTCCATTCTTTCCCACTCTGATGCAGAGTAATCACACTACTAACACAAATTAATGCAGAGTAATCACAGTACGAACACAAAATAATGCAAACTGTTTCAACTTGGTAGTATAAAATGTATCACGATGAAATTTACCACCTTGGGAGAGTACAATGATTATCAACTCAGAGACGTGCCTTCCATCTGGAAATTGGCATTCCAGCAGTGACAGATGCTGTCTCGGATGATAATCTAGCACAACCTTACTCCCCATCCCTTCACTTTTCTTTGAAAAATGCCCTTGGCAAAAGACTTTTTCACCCACCATTAGTCTGTAATCCTATAATGAGCACATCCTCTCCATCAGTCATGATAGGTCAGCAAACATTTTGTGTTATTTGTGACTTCCTATATTTTGCAATACCTAATTAGGCTCGATTCAGCATAGCTCATCGGGAACACGCTGCCATGATGCTTCTTAATTACATATTTTCCGCCTCTGAGACTGAATCGGAATTTTTAACTAAAAACTGACGCCTTGCAGGAAGCGAACAGCACAATACAGCTCTTAAATCGTGCAGCATTTGTACAGGGTATGGTGGGGGTGGGGGTGCTTACATTTTGTGAGAAAATATGTGTAAAAAATTTTAAACCTGATTTAATGGAGACATTAAATTTAACACAGCTCTCTTGTATTTGATCTTATGTTATTTTAGTTTCTTGTCCAACATGTATTTTCTGCATGTCTGTTATATTGTATGTAAACTTGCAAAATCAAAGTCCACATATGTGGAATATACTTGGCAAATAGACCTGATTCTAATTTTCAAACATCCCCAGTCTGGGTAGGATTTCCATCTACCCGTCAACAACAAACCAAAGCTAATGTGAGCATGAAATGGAAATGTAAGTGACTGCATAAAGACCAAATATACGAGCACACCACTCCCAAAAAGACGTAGTTGATTTACTGTATAAAATTTTCAAAAATACTGTGCCTTATTATACTATACTACACTATGCTATACTATAATTAATAGTTATTTAATTGCTATTAGTTATTTGCTAATGATGACTAATACTTAATTAATCATATTTAATTAATGACTACTCTTACTTTTCACTTGACTTTATTCTGATGATTTGTACCATGCACAAGATCAGCTTTCAGTGTGACAGGTCCTCACAACTGCCTTGCTTGTATTGCAAAGTCATTGATAATTTTAATGAAGTGAATTAGCTTGCAAAGAGCAATTTTAATTTAATGGCATCAAACTACGGGAGCAGAATACTCATTATGCTGCATTTGTGCATTGCTCCCTTCCCTTGTATTTCATTAGGTTGAGTGCATCTAACACCTAGCCCTGGAGTTTGTCAGCAGTATTCCCTCTCACGTTAAATAACAGTAAAACACATATGAGATACTGTAAACATCAAAACCAGAGAGGTCCCTCAGTTGATCCTCTTGAATATTGCACAGTGTGTTATTAACACATTTTTGCATTTACTGTCAGCTTCTGAAATACTGTGTATTTAGCCTGGTCATATACTAATAACTTCATTGATAACTCCTTTGACATTTTTAGGACTATAGCAATTAGTATTTGTTTCCATTTAAAAATTGCCCATTGTACAATAAAAAAATATGGGAAATTGAATAACTATGTTCCATGTATAAACAAAACAATGTGCAGTGATCAAACAGAACAGATAGAGTGATCAAATAGAATCAGATAGAGTCAGAACAAGACACTGAAGATCAACCCTTTACACCAATGCCAATACCAATAAAAATGTGCTCAAACATAATACCATTAGTAATAATTACATTTAGTTCACAATCAATCAATTCTTGTCAAGCAACCATATCCAGAAATTATTACAGGTTCATTGTTTTGCCTGTAAATTATTTGGGCTAAAAAAAAATGTTGAGATAAATATGAATTGGTAAATCCCTTGTACATCAAAAGCCATCGGATGTTTCAAAGTTAAATCACAGGTAAAGTGATTGATGTGATCCTGCTCATACATGGTGCAGTATGTACATCACTAAAGTGATTGATGTGATCCTGCTCATACATGGTGCAGTATGTACATCACTAAAGTGATTGATGTGATCCTGCTCAT
>JAOXYF010000010.1:11263300-11280370 GCA_028565775.1 Sternarchorhynchus goeldii
TTCCTGTGTGCTGATCCTCCTCTCAGTGGGTTTTGTTGAGAGCACTGGTTTCCTGTGTGCTGATCCTCCTCTCAGTGTAGCTCTTCTAGCAGTCGACTTATAAACACTCAAGTACCAGAGATGCCTACAGAACAAACCCTACAGAGCTGTGGCTGCCACCTTACACATCTTTGTCACTCATTTGCTGTTTCGACAGCATGGACATGCACTGATTTCTGTAGGGTGCCTGTGATCTTAATGAGACAGGTTAGCCAATGAACAGATATATTATGCCAACTGTCAAGTGCAGTATCATAGGCTTGTTATTATCATGTTATTTGGCCACACACGCGCACACACACACACACACACACACTGTGTTCTCAACATTCCAGCCAGTTGTGGCTGACAAACATTTTTTTGTTTTTTTTTATGTGAATAAGGGACAGACTTCATGACCAACTGGCAAAAAGTAACCTAAAAGCACAACTCCCCCCACCCCCCAAAAACACTCAGCTTCAGCTGTGCTTGAATGACGAAATTACCACTGAGTGGAATAAAGGCATATATATGCCTCACTGGCTAGATTTTGCCTAAAGACTCTGTGACCTTCCACCACTATAATTTAATAAGAGAAGATATTAAATGAGTGGAAGAGACAGGAAAGGAGTGATGAACTGTGTGATTACATTCTGTACAGTCTGTGTTTAAGAATGTTTGCCATGTAGTGACTGCCTTCACTGCGCATATGGCTTAAACAAGCACTCGTCTGCTGGCCCACAGCAGCCAGATGTGGTGATTTGAACAGGATGGCTGCACCGAACACGGATGCCAGCAAATCCCGCACAGCGTCTGCGATGACGGCCCACGCTGCATCTTGCGGACCTGCCGCCGTGGGCTCAAACGGCAAACGTTAGGAGAGCTTGAATTGTAAGTGGAGGTAGAGATGCGGTGTGAAGCCCCAAGGTAAAGTCGGTGACAGATGGCGGAGTGCAGTGGGCCAGATTTGTGTGCAGAAACTCTTAAAACGAAGCCGTACAAATGACGCCGCGGGCGCCCAGTCACAACAGGGAATGAAGGATAGCCATGACAGTGGTGGTGATAAGACCAGATATAAAGCACCACGCGTTCATGCATCAGATGCAAATCTTGAACTCTCGTAAATCAACATGGATACTTAAAGAGGTGTCATGTGGTATTTACCTGAGTAGATGAAGGGGTATTTTCCCCTTCCCCTCTCCAAATTATGGAAGAGACCACAATGATGTCATTTTCATTGCCGAAGATGGTCCACACATATTCTAAGAAGACTCCATGTTTCATCTTTGATATGTGTACTGTTTAGCATTTATGACCAGTCAACCAACTCCAAAGGTAAAAGAATCAGGGCCATGGAAAGTTTTTATAGTTTTAGGAATGCAATTAATCACATTTTCTAATATGTTCTGATTCTGTACATCATGCGATTTAAACTTACTGCTGTGGCCTGTGAACGACTTGTATAAGGCATCTATTTTGGATCTGAATTCTTCTGAATGTCATTAGCTTAATTGGTGTACTTAGCTAAATAAAGGGGTCTGAGAACATGATCTTAGCTCCAAAATGGTGCATGAGCAACACTCTAAGTGGTCTGTCTAATTAAATCCCTAAAGTCTAGTATTCCAGGCAATCACACTGCATGGTGCCACTGGTCCTCTGAACAGACGGCCACTGAAGGAACAAGGGATTTCAAATATGGTTTTATTATTTTTTTGTATGTTAGCAAATGAAAGTGCAGGCATCACACATAATTGATAACTGTACATTTAAATGTCAAATAGAAATTTTGGTAATACTTTATTTAAGGGTTCTGTTTGTATGACTACATGACTGCTACATGAGTCCTTTATGACAGCTGACACTAGCCTACATAAGCATTTATAAATCTTTGTTCCTGCAATTAACCCTGTTTGTCTAATTTTTCAACAAGTTGCTACGTCACTGATTTTTTTACATAAGTTTTTATCAGCTGAAATGATACAGAATAGTCATTTCACAGCACGATGCCAACAAAAATCTGTAGTACTACACATGGGGGTTATATCATTTTGGCATCAAAATTTACTAAAGCTGCCTTCAGAGTTGATGACACTTGTTGGAAACAGCTTTTCTAATGTTTGTGTAAGGTTATGTCAGTTGTTGTGAAGGGTTTATCTAGCATTTTGAATGCCACTCATAAATAAAGCATTGTCAGTATTTCTCGTTCAGACAGGCTTTCTGGAACCACAGCCAGTTTAAAATTGTTATTTTTTCATTACAGAGCTGGAGCCACATACAGAAAATCTGACTAATCTGACCTTGAATGACAAAGTGACAAACATATGCATAGGAAAGAAATATTTCCTCAAAATGTGGCTAAATATATTTGTCTCTTGTATGACTGCTGCCCTCTACTCACCATAATCTCAGAATTGTCTCATATTTTTACTATATTTAAATATTATAAGGTAATTGCTACTGTAAAACATACACATAAACAAACACTTAGAAATCATAATAAACTAGGCATATGTGATGTGTATATGTAGGACTTTTGTAGGATTTTTCATGCTCATAGAATCTTATAATGAGACCAGTGATGTAGACAGTATTATACGTAGCTTTCTAGTGTTTCTGGTGAACATGGAACCATAACTTCTTACAAGCAGTTATGAAAGCTGTGCATTATAAATATTTATGTGAGGCTTGTTATGGCTTGTTGATTTGTAAATCACCTTTGAGAATTACATGTTGTCAAAAGTTGTTACATAAATAATATGTATACCCACATTACTGCGTATACCCATGTTAATGTGTGTACATATAAAGGATTTACATTTAGAAATAAGTGCAGAGTGTATATAGAGCATTTAAAGTATATACATAATGTACAGTACTGTTCAAAAGTCTTAGGCAACCATTAGGTTTATTGTTTTATTGATTTAAGAATGGTATAATGACCATATATAATTATTTCTCATTCTCTCTATTTCCCCAATTTGTTGACAAACATAATATTTCCCATCAGACCCAAATAAATTAAACTTGCTTTCATCACTAAAATGAACTCTAGACCACTTCTCCTCTGTCCACACAACATGCTCCCCAGAAAAGGTGAGTCTAGCTTTTTGATTCTTGCTGCTAATGAGAGGTTTGGTCACTGCAGAGTGGGCTTTCAGTCCAAATGCTCTTAAGCATCAAGACACTGTATGACGAGACAGATCCTTAGCCTGTTCATTGCTGAACTGGCAAGTGATTCCATCTGCAGTGTTGAACCAATTACCCATGGAGATTCTCCGCATTATGCTGTCCTCTCTTGCATTTGTCTTTCATGGGCAACCAGCCTTCTTGGGGGACTTGAATGAGTTTGTGATGTTGTAAAGATCCAGTATTCTAGAAATCACAGACTTGGAACGACCACTTTCTCTTGCTATGGCAGATAGGGTCACCCCAAAGTCAGTGAAAACTGCAACGTTAGGCTGACAGTTAAATAGGGTTTTAAAGGAATTTACCACCAGGTGCCAGATTAACACCAATAACTTGCAGGTATCTGAAAGTGTTCTCTAATTTTGATAAGTGTTCTTTTACAGTTATATCTGTAAAAGGTTTTTATGCTCTGCTTTAGAATATGTACAATTTATTAAAAAAGCTTAAAATACTGCTATTTCACTCCTGTTAGGATAATTTCACATAGGACCACACAATGACCTTGACATTTAGTGCGTTGTTCTTTAATTTTGATCTCCAGTGTAGGACATTTCTATGCAGTATTTAAACATATTATTAAACAGTATTAAACAGAAGAAAAATCGGAGAAAAAAACTACTTCTGACCTCCCCTTACACTTGAGCAATAGTAGGAACCAGGCTCTCTTCAAGTCTCTTAAAGCCTGTTATAATATACCAAAAGATTACTTTAGAACACCTCAGAACAGTCTCTGCTAAAGACTTCTAGATGTGTTTATTGCCACCATGAGGGAGGAGCACAGTTTTGGGCTTGTGTGGGTGCATATCTGCTTTTTTATCTTAATAGAGACAGAAATGATTATTATACATATACCTGTATCTTTATTAAGATAGAAAAAGCAGACACATACACACACACACACACACACACACACACACACATACACGTGCGCGCACACACACACACACACACACACATATATATATATATATATATATATATATATGGGTTTGTGTGTGTGTGTGTGTCTGTTTTCTATCTTAATAAATACTGTATATAGTCATTATATCTTTGCTAAAACAACAAATCAAATAGTTTGTTGTTGACTTTTGCACAACACTGTAAATACACATAAAGTAATGAAAGGCAGCATTTCTTAGATAATATCAACGGCTTCAAACATTTACTCTTCCATATCAAGACAGGGCTCCAGACATCCCTTTAGTGCATCTTTCAACCTTTTGACTATGCAACGGTTGTTAAACCAGCTTGACGCCAAATCTCTGTGGGGTTTTTACTGTTAGTTTGTTTGTTATGCCTGTTTCTGAGATTGATCACACTGATCCGAAGAAGGTTTACAGCCTGAGTTAGTTTGTTGGCTTCTTTTACATCCTGAAATGACTCACCAATCATTATCATGTTGTGTTTAATTACCATGTTATTAGGTAAGTTTTATATCAGAAACAAATCTTCCTTTCTTACTCTCTTTATCTCTCTCAGACAGAAAGCTAAAAAGAAAAAAATCCATTAAATTGTGATAAAATATTAAATGAATATGTGTATAGATTTCCTTCATGTCTTTCCATTTATATTTTGAAAAAAAATGGATTAAAGATTTAGCTCAGGTTATGGCTGTTTGGTCCCGACTACCCTAGTTCACTCACTCATTCCCTACCCTAGTTCACTCACTCATTCCCTACCCTAGTTCACTCACTCATTCCCTACCCTAGTTCACTCACTCATTCTGCTCTTTACTTTCTATTTATCTCTTATCATTCTTGGTCCCTTTATATCTGATGGCCCTGTGTAATGTCAGGTGGATTGTATTGGGAAGAGGACTTTGAGTTTACCAGTAGTAACAAATACTGAATTATTTTGAAATGTTTTTAAGAAACATCTACAATGTATGGTCTCATACGCATATTTAAATATAATAAGCACCACTATTTCCTTGGCATACGAGCAGCATATGTTGGTATTATTGCTGTATTGTTGCTGTCGGTGGCTAATCAATACACACACTCCAACTGTACGTGTGGAGGTGAGTCATCACACCTCAGGCTCTTAACTCTATACAGTCTTGGGCTAAGAGTGATTGCGATTGAGACAGGCTCGTTAAAGGGCGCTACAGTTAATAGTCTAATTAGCTTTATGGCTCTTGGCGATATTTTTCCACATCTTCATGATGAGAGATATGATCCATTTCGCATTTGCACAGCCACATTGTCACCCTAATAAGTGCCAAACAGGGTCTGAGTGAGCTCTTGACCTGGGCTGTCTTATGAATTGTGTTGATAGCTAAGTTATAAGTAAGAAGTTCCCTGGGTCTGACAGAAAAGAAACCTTTATTACTGGGCCCTCAAGTTCCTCTCAAGCGTACTTTGCATTTAAGGGCGTTCTGAAGTGCTGGATGCTCACCACTCTGTTTCTCACAGCTTCTCGACCTCAGACCATCCTAGGCGAAAGGCAGTAAATGAAAGAAAATACAGCAAGATTGTGTGAAGCAGTTGACACTTTACTAATGCCAAATTTGGGAAAAGTGAAAGATATTTGGTTGGACTACACAATGATCGTGTTATTAGTTGTGCTTTAAACTTTCAAGTTATCATAAAACTAAAGTCAAGACAATTTAAATTCAAGTTCAGTTTGAAACTATTATTCTGAATCCAAATAAACTGAATATTGCTTGGAACACTAAACCATAAAGCCACCATTTTGAGTTAATTTTAACTTTGACAAGTTCATACATAAATGTATGAAATGTATGAAAAACAAGATATGTCCTTTCACCTTGAAATTGACCAAGCAGAAAATGCCAGTAGAACAGTGAGTTAAAGGGAATAATTTTTACCAAGTGCTTAATTTAAATGGAAACCGAATTAACATAAACAGAGATGTGCTTGTACAGAGTATTATGCATGGCTTATTCCATTATGCCTGGATTATGCTGTGCAGTGTTTTTTAAAACCTAAACCCATGTGATGCATTGCCTCCAGGAAGTGGTGACCTCCCTGTCAGAGCCAGAGATCTGGGGGATAATGTGTGGCGAACGGGGAAAGTGTGGTTTGGAGCCCGTAAGCTGTAGCGTGGCTCAGAACGGGGGGAGGAGCGCACAGCGGTGTGTGGCAAGGGGAAGCTCTTTGCCCGTGGTGAGAGCTGTAGTGTTCCAGCACTGAGTAGGTGGACTCTTGTCCTCAGCTTTATCTCAGAACACCGTTATCGGCGTTTTCATCTATCCAGCTACAAGTTACAAAGGGTTTCCATGGGAACTAAATGGAAATCACTCAGAAAAAAAAGGAGAGAGAGAGAGAGAGAGAGAGAGAGAGAGAGAGAGACAGAGAGAGAAGTGAGATGTATAGTTAAGGCTGTGGATGGTCCACAACAAGTTGATAGCCAGAGGGCTTGCTGTTGAATGACAGTGGCTGAGCTTGTCATGGGCTGCTAGCACTGGAACAGCTCCACGTGATCCACATCGGCATGGCAACCGCCAGTGAGAGTGCTACAGTACATGAACCACTAATTCTGAGTCTGGGATGACTACTCTTTCCATTCTGTTTGTGAGTTACTAAAACCTGGCTCTACTGATCACTAAGGCCTTGGTTTTTGGGAAAAAAAAAAACTGCTTGGTTAATTAGTTTCTACTGTGGCAATACTAAATCTTTGTTACCAAGCTGGTAAAATTCCATCCTATTGAAATGTATGCTGGCTTCCCGCATGTAAAAACCGGACTGAGAAGGAAGGCAGGCAGCAGGTCTGCCACGTCTCTGATTAGAAGCAGTGGTACGGAGCAGAGTGCCAAAGCGTGGGGCTCATTAAGCACCAGGCTACAGTGTCCCAGAGAACCGCATAACGCAAGCTTGTTTGCCTCATTTATATGCCCGCCGCCATAATTGGCGAGCTTCATCTAGCATGGGTGTGTTTCTTTGTAATGGGTTTTTATATGGCACCGCAGTGCTACTTGGCCATGCCAACTGCTTCCCCTGCTTTTGCATCAAGTTGCGCCTGCTGTCGGTTGGAGCGGCGTGATGCCACGCGTGGAACTCACCTGCCACGTTTTGGTCCCACTGTTTCTTAGAGGAGCATTTTGAATGATTTTGTGATTGTGCACAGAGGATTTGGTTCAATCTTTATTACACTTTGTGACTCCATCTGATTATGGTATCTTATCAATTAAGCCTTAAAACCAGTTCAGTGAATTAAAGTTTATAGTTCTTAGGAACACTGATTAAATCAGTTTTAGATTTTTTACCTTTTTTTGAATGAATGAATGAATGAATAAAATTACACTTGAGAGTATACAAAGCATAAAACCAAACATCATAAAATCTCTCACTCAAGATGCAAAAGCCTGTGTTTCTTGAAAACTTCACATTTCATTCTCTCATTATTCTTCAGGCATATCAAGCTCAAAAGCTGAAGTCATGTTGCTATTTATATTCTAGCCTCTGACCTCCCTTGGGTCATCTGGTGCCCAATCATTGCAGAGAATGTGTCCAGACTGATAACTGTGTCTTTTGGACCCAGGCTGAGGCTGGACTTGGGAACAGCAATACATCGGAGAGGCAAGTGCATTGTATCTCCTCATCCCGTATGTCTAAATGTAGCAGGTTGCAGCTGGGGCAAGTTTGGGGACTGTTCAATGTGTATTCATGTCAGAAATGGGTTTCTTACTGAGGGTGTCACCTAGAGCTTCAGCAAACTCATGGCGCCTTCAGAACAAATAATGTGGTTGGACCCCACAGCATATCTGGGTAAGGTGTGATCTGGATAACAGCAGCAGTGAAATAACCTCTTACACGTTCCTCCTCACCTCCATACACACCAGACAGTTTCAGCCCTCTGCTATTATCCACATACCATGTACTTTATGTGGATGAATGGAGTTGGTTTGGTCTGGAGAACAAGCTTGGGGGCACCAGTATCCACTTTGCTGAGTGCTATCCATCCTGGTAACCAGCATTATATGGTCATGAACTCTCAAAGAAGCTCTTACAAGTTAAATAAACCCAAAGTGGTCATTCTGTATTGCTCACAGAAGAAATCCAGACCTTAATGGTGGGGTGCAACAACAACAAAAAAATAAATCAAATCGCACACAAACAAATCTGTATTTGAGATTCAAAAATTCAGAGTAAATCTATGTGTAAATCAAAGGTAATTAAGAGGGGAAAAAAAGCAGAATTCCCTAAGAGCTTAATCATGGCCTCCTACGCATGCCATTCCATCAACAAATAACTGAGCACTTTACCCTTTCTCTAAGTGTATCATTAATCTATAGCAGACATGGGGCACAGCTGAGTTTCCCTAATAGCAGACCCAACAACAACAGTCTATTTGTTAAATGTATAATGTTTGTATGTGTAATGTTTGCATATGTAGGGCTCTCATTTTCAACACTTAAGGGCTTAATGCACAAGTCTTTGCAGATGCAGCAAATCAAAACAGGAAAGAGAAATGATATGATATACTGTGGCATGGACTTTATTAGTTAGTGATGGTTGTGATACATTGTTGAATCAGTCACATGTAGGTAAGATCGAAATCTCTTCCAGACTGCATCCTAGAGTTACCCCACATCTCCCACCTAATGCTCCTTTAGAACCTTAACATGCTCCAAACTTAAACTCCCCTCCAATCTTTTCTGCAACTGCTAATCTGTTCGAGCTCCAAGACACATGAGTCAAAGCTTGTCTTGGAGTACAACACAAATACCGAATCCCTCTATAGAGATGGGGGTAATTATTCAGTCGGTTTAGAGGTAGTTTGTTGGCAAGTCATGCCGACTCTCTTAATTAGGATTATGGCTGAGAGAGAGCATGTCTCTCTCTGCACTGTACTCGCTGATCTTCCTGCCGGGGCACCCTCACAGAATTCATAATGAATATCTTCCCAAGCATACCGAAATATGTTTAGCAACAGTTAACTTGTCAGGTGGCCACAGCCAACTTATCACTAATCAGCCTTTGCAGAGTCAAAATCATTTAGCGACAAGCCCAAACTGGAACCTTCACTTGACTGAAATCTATACACAGCTAAGAAAGAGGAGACACACTGCAGCAGAAAACAGCCTTGTTTTGATCAGGGCATTTCTGATCCCCCCCTAGAGGTTAAAGCTGCCTGAGCAGGCGGCAGCAGTGAGGTCTTACCTGGGTTCACGGATGCTCGTGTATCCATCAGCTGTTTAGAGCCCAGGTGACCATGCCCTCCTATTTGGGCAGACAGCAAGCAGGCAGGTGGGTTGGTGTTTTTGAGAGATGGGGGGGTGATCACAGACAGGTCCTAGTGATCAACCCGCTCAGAGTTTTCCAACGCACTTGCTTTCACCCAGTTCGCTCCAGCCAGCCCCAGCAGACACGCCGGCTCAGGGAGCTGGGGCATCGGTGCACGGCGGGTTGGACCTCCTACATCTCCGGCTGGAGCCTGCCGGTAACTGCGCACGCTTGCCTGCCTGACGCAACTTTACTGTGTTTTTTTTTTTTTTTTTGCCCGTCTTGCCGGTGCGTGTGTGACTCCCTCCTTCCTCCAGGCGAGACCCGGTGCGTGTGGCTGCGGAGACGGCACGAAAGCGAGAGCACGAGAGGAGAGAAAGAAGGAGAGAAGGAGGGTGGGATGTTCAGAGAGAGAGAGAGCGAGAGGGAGGGAGAGAGGTGGATAGAGTAGGAGCAGAAGGAGGGAGGGAGTAAGAGAGACGGGGATGCTTCATACATCAGCATCAATCAGGGATGAAGTGAAGGGGAGGGTCTGTGGAGGGACTGTACGTCAGTCACGCTCACGTGAAGAGCTTGAAGGCTGCATGAATGCATCTCTTGACTCACACACTGGCACACACGTGTGTATGTTTGCATGGCCATAGGTGCAGTGGATTTACTGGAGTGTGGGTAATATTGCTTCGATATTGCTGCAGACTGTCATCCCCTGAATGTCCTTGCACATCCCTTACAAGCACACAAATGCGCACACGCACAGCACAATCAATCACAAACACAAGGGACGTGTAGGAACAGGCGGGCTGTCGGAGTCTCTGCTGCGATCTGGGAACATTTACATTAAACACTGCAGAACTGGACAGAGGACAAATACCCTACAGGCTCTTCCTTTAGAACCACGGGAGGTCCATCTCATAAAAAAAAGAACACGGAGTGGTCAATCAAATAACCAAGCCAAAGCTGCTCCATTAAACACACCCAGAGCAAGAGGTGGCTCTGTCATCTGCCTGTGAACTAATGATTTTCTCCCCAGATGCAGGATAATGACATCCAGGCTTTGCAAGGCAATCTGCTGTCATCTCTTTGCCTGGGTCCAAAACTTAATAACAGGGAAAAAGGCAAAAGGGAGAAAAAGGAGAGGAAAAGGAGAGAAAGACAGTGGAACATGAGAGAGAGAGAGAGAGAGAGAGAGAGAGAGAGAGAGAGAGAGAGAGAGAGAGTCCCGAGGAAGCAGGGAAAGGCTTGGGCAAGAGAGAGAGAGAAAAAAGAGAGAGAAGTGGGCTAGGTAAAGAGAGAGAGATAAAAAGATGGAAACTGAGCCAGATCCAGGCACATAGCTTATGTTGTGCTGGCTGATGAAGGACTGGGGGCATTTCCACAGAGCACAGGGCCGCATACTAAACACTTCCCGCAAGTCTCTCAGAGAAAGAAACCGCTCTCCTGTCAATCCAATGATTCGCCTTCTCAGGTTGGGTGAATTGTTGCCAGGGTGACTCTTCCTCGAAGACCCTTGTTTATACACAGTCTTGTACACAGCACTGAGTGAGCAAGTGCTGGGTTTTGTGCCATGTTTTGAAACGTGGCAAGCTGAGTAAAGAGGAGGCGGGTCTGCAAAAGGCCGGGTGGCTTTCGGCTGTGGCATTAACCCAGCCCACCAGATACATGGCCTGCGGCCCACACAAGCTGGTCTGTAATGAGCCAAAGGTTGACTTATGGCAGTACATAGTCTGCTAACCAATTTGTCAGCTTAATCAAAATCCTCAACAAATTCCATATTGCCTTCATAGCATAGTATCAGGACATAACAGACATCCAATTCCCTTTACAGCTTTGAAAAGAGACATGTATTTTGCCCTAAGGGGAATATGGAGATTGTTGTTGATATCGGGCTGAATGAGAACCTTGGTGCCCTGACCCTTTAGACCAGAAAGACAAGCAAAGGGAAATGACAGGAAAGAAAGGCAGTCATTTGAAACATGCTTCAGTAATTAAGCAAAAGAGGGGCGGTTAGAGGCGAGTCTATTGCCTGCCGATGCCCAACAGATGGTGGTGCTTTCATGTGCCTCTGGGAGTCGGGCGGTATCGATCCAGACCTGCTTGCATTCACGCTGACGAAGCAGAGTGAAATGCTAAAACCTGGCCTCACCCAAGTGTACTGGGAGATGGGAGTGCTTATTTAGCTGCTTTAATTAGGGACATCACTACACTAGCAAACCCCCAACTAGCTCAAAAATGTCATGTGTGATTTTATGCCATTGCTAGAACGTTCAATGCTTATTACAGTTGACTATGTTGACTTGACGAATGGCTACGATGTTACTGTACAGCTGTGAAGTTTAAGGAAAACATTCAGATCAGTGCAACAAATACATCTTACATAGTTGACATCATTTATTTATTTCTCCAATTTTAATAAAACTAATGAAACAAAAGTTCAACATGCTCCATTTGTGTGTGGCATACCATACAATAAAAAATATTCCACATGCATGGAGACCACCCCCTTCATCAACTGGGTGAGGAGGGGGTGGAGATGGCTTCTAACACTGGCTTTATGTTACAGTTTCCCCGACTAGACCCTTGCATTGACTGGACATGGAGGTACTGCTCTCGTCAGGGTCTCCCTGGGCCATTTCCACTGAGTGTGCACACTTCCACTGACCAGCGCTCCCTTATGTCAACCCTTGCTTCGATTAGGCATTGAGATGCTGTCTTCTTGCATCAGCTGAGCCCCCTTTGCTGTGACGATTTCTCCCCGCCAGCAGGTTCCGTCAAAACAGCTAAACCTCTTAACATACATTATACAAGGCACACACATGTGCATCTACATACTTGTACATATGCAAGACTCTGGTAAGATTCTTGATTAGACGCAGTACACTTGGTCACTTCACACACACTATTTGTATAATCCCTTATTTAAATTTAAATTATTTAAATTATTGGAAATTTCCCCATTGGGGACTAATAAAGGATTATCTTATCTTATCTTATCTTAATATTCCCTCTTACCTATTCCCTATACCCCTACCTATATTATTGGCTTGTCTATGTTCATTTCACTGTATTTTTTAACAGTTAGAAATGCAGAAGGTATGGGCTATGGCTTAATGGAGGCTCTTTTTCTAACTTTCCTCGGTGTATAACTATGTGAAAACTCCTTGGAAGTGACCAACTACAGAAGCTTCAATGACACCATGTCTGATTATGACCAGATAAATTTATTCATGCTTTCTTCCTGTCCTGTACAGAACTGCAAGCATCCTCAGCACTCTAGGGATACTGTGCTGGTTGAACAGTTCTGTAATAGACCATCATAGGAAGCTGCTGGATTGTGCCTTTGTCATGAAGTGTACTTTTGAATGTTAATTCACCTACTTCATGAGAAAAGCAATTGCATACCTAGCATTAAAGAGCCCATGTATTTTAGGTCTTACTGCAGCTAAGCCTGACAAGGAGAACCTTCACTGTGATCCTGGTTAACCAGCTGACATCAGCTAGCAAACATTAATGCTTACGGTTAGCTAACATATCATTATGGGCCAATTCCCTCAGCTGGCCTTTCCATCTGCATTCACCTTTAGTTTAATGTATTAGGACCATAGACCATATGTATAAGTGGACTGGTCCAATTTATTGCAGGCCAATCTTCTACTTCAGAGGGACCTGCTGTCACAGGCAAGAGGGGGAATCTACCATTCCTACCCAGACTCTCTGGGTCTGGCCCATGATAAGCATAATGTAAATGTGGCACACCTTCTCCCTGTAGTCACTGATACAATACAGTGCCGGGACCTCTACTCATGCATTATAAGGTAATAGATAATGGGTTTTGAAGGATGGTATAGTTTTACTTTCCATGTTCAATGGTTGAGTTGTTGTGTTATCTATAGGAGCTGTTAGATGAAGCCTTTTCTACTATCATGGTGTACTTAGTAGCTATTTTAGCCTGTGGGGATAAGCCTGCAGGGCAGCACCCCCTTATCTGTTGCTTCATTAAAGTAGTATGTCCGGTGTTTGGTCCCGCCATGGCACCCGTCCTTGGTATTGGGTGTTCTTTGTTATTACCCCTTTGAGCACCTGGAGGGTGTGGAGCTGAAGTTATTTCTTAAAACAGCTTTGCTTCTGGCTCTGACCACAGAAAAGTGGGTGAGAGATTTACAGGTGTTACTGGTGCTGCCCAGTCACCGCTCATGTGGGCAGTTTGACAGGATACACTAGCAATTGTTCCTTAATTTTGTGCTTTTGGCGAATGTAATGGTCTACAGGTGCCCAATGGTGGATTTGTACCCCTGGCCTTTGAAATGGTGGAGGACCAGAAGCCTTGTGTCAATATACAGCTAGGACAGCAGACTCTACCACTGCATCAACAGACTCTACCACTGCATCAACAGACTCTACCACTGCATCAACAAACACTACCACTGCATCAACAGACTTTACCACTGGATCAACAGACTCTAACACTGGATCAAGAGATTCTACCACTGGATTGTGGAGGCGATTATTGTCACTTATAAGGGTAAGGACTCTCAATCACTAGGGGCCTGAACACCTACTCTACTAGAGGCGACATCCATGTCATTGTGGGAGATCTGCGCAGCTGTGAGTTGGGCTTGAGGGAACATGTTCATACAGTTGTACAGACTAGATGTCTCAGATCCAATCCCTGGCACATGATGTGCTAGTTTGAAAGGACACTGTAATACAGGAATCTGCCATAGTGAAAATGAAATGTTAGAAAATGAATGTTGAGTTAATCTCTTTGAAAACAGAGTGGGGTGTTTCACTTCCTTCCTTGCACAGGTATGGGAGGAAATCTGTAGAATAACCTTATAAGGTCGACCATGACTACAGGGGCAGAGACGGAGCCTGGTTACAAGTTGACCTGTCAAATTCAAACATGTCATTGGAGCTTCTATAGTTAGTCATACCCAAATCTATTTCCAATAGTGAAACACCTCACTCTGTTATCAAAGGACCAGACATTACATTAAGTAACACAATGTTTTTCAGAGGCACTCTTCAAATATATTGCTATGAAAAAATTCTCAGAATGTCTTGTAAATCAAGGCAAAAGGGATGAGCAATTGACCAAAAACACTCACACATGTATTTTGTCCATGAATAAAGATATGAAAGATATAATAGCCATTGTATTATGTTTAATGTCATTTCAAGGTATAAAGGAATATTTTCTTCTTAACAAGCATACAAAATCATTGGTGTGCTGACATCTTTGTAGCTAGATAATGTTACATCATTATTACAAATTTATTTATGACAATCCCACATTTTTACATTTTCATGTAAAAATGAAGTTCATGAAGTTGTGAACAACAACAAAAAAACAAATATAAAAAAGCTTGTAGTGCACACAAAAGAAATCACCACAGTTGAGGATGGTGTATTGGAAATGTTCAGCAAAAACTCCTCAAGTCTGTTTATGTAAATGGAATTAAGGACTAGTGGTGTTGTATGGGGTACTTGAATTTTATAAGGGAATATTTCAACCGCTACCCCTTGTATTTCAGTTCCAATGGGCAAAGGGACTCTCAGAAACAATGAGTTTAATTACATAACCAGTGTAGTTATTATATAATTGGTTTTAAAAGTGTTACAACAAGAGAATCACTATAATTCTCTGAATTTATGTCAATTGTTGGGCTAAGGGCAATTACTACCACTTCTTAACATGTCTTATGTTTTCTTAGCATAATTAATATATATACCAGTTTGGAGCTGAAGACTGAGGATGATTTGCATGTTATGGGATTCCACTTTTGTGCAAATAAAATATACATTACCCTGTTTCTTTAATAAATATACATTACCCTGTTTCATTAATAAATATACATTACCCTGTTTCTTTAATAAATATACATTACCCTGTTTCATTAATAAATATACATTACCCTGTTTCTTTAATAAATATATATTACCCTGTTTTTTTAATAAATATACATTACCCTGTTTCATTAATAAATATACATTACCCTGTTTCTTTAATAAATATACGTTACCCTGTTTCATTAACAAATATACGTTACCCTGTTTCATTAATAAATATACATTACCCTGTTTCATTAATAAATATATATTACCCTGTTTCATTAATATTTACTCTAACACAAAAATAGGAAGAGAGGAACCATATTCCAAAATGATGAGAATCTTTGATATGGCGTAGAAGCAAGGACATCGGTGTGTGTATGCACAGTTAAAAATACAAGCTCTTGTCTTGTAAGAGCAGCTTCTCAACTAAATAACACATGCAAGTGTGCATGCACACACACACACACACACACACACACACACACTTACACACACACACACACACACAGTGACAGAAGTATATAAAGCACTTCTCTTTTTGCACACTTATATTAAGTCTATTGTATTAATAAACTTTACATTATCTAAGCACCTTTTAAAGGAAACTCAAATAATAGAGAAAAGATTAAGAATAAGTTTCAGAGTCAGGGAGAAGAATCACAGTAAAGTTTAGAACCATCAAATGATAAATTCATGTAGTAAAGTGTTCAGTTTAGACTACAAATATTCCTCTTCTGTAATTAGTATTATTCTCATATATTTTTCTAATATATAATTACATATATAACACTTTTTATTCTCCTTGAACTGATTTCCTGAGGGAACTCCTCCATGTGTGAAGGCCTCAGGCTTGGTGAAACAAACCCTTTCAGTAAATTAGTGAAAAGTCAAGGTTTGCTACTGTAGCTACACACTACATTATCTACAATTAAGAACTACTCTGCTTTTGTTATAAATGTTGCAGATCATGATTTTACCCCTCTGCTTAAAGAAGAGCTTACAGGAGTGATCTTCATCGTGATTAATGTATACAACCTGTTGACCTTTTTAGTATGCTGTACTTGAGCCTACTGAAAGAACGTATCCCCTGTAAACCTTAGAGAAAAAAGTCTTCCATTATACACACAGGCTCACTCAACCTAGCATAACATTGATTGTTCACACATGTAGAAAATTAGGTTGCTCAATGGCATCCTGTAATATTAGTTGCCAAATTATCTTGTCCACTCCCTGTTCACACACTTTTAGTCATTGAGGTTTACTGCCAGTCCATTGTCTCCACTCACTGGACAAAACTCTCCTCTAGTCTTTCATACAGTCATATTATACAATTTTCCATTTGCACTTCACCATGTGAGTTACTATTGATTGGTGCCAGAAAAAAAATTAGGCTGAAAGCCCTTCTCTGGATTACCAGTTTCAAACCACAGCAAGCCAATTCTAGATCATCATCCACAGTACCTTCAAATTTAAGATTGATTTAGGAAGTAATTAGAGATGTCCATTTAGAGATGATATCAGTCCTAGGTATAACAGGTATTCTAATATAATAAGAGCTTGTGTATTTTCCCTCAGAAATCATCAATCTTTTTTTTTCTTTGAACAAGAGGAAGAGAGCCTTTAGGGCAGAATAAAAGTCAAATAGAATTGCAAGTTCTTTGAAAAATGTGGGAAAGTTGAAAACGGAGTGCCTTTTTTGGGAGACTACTGATGTAGAGTTGTACTCCAAATCCAAATCACAGTTGTACTCCAAATCCAAATCACAGTTGTACTCCAAATCCAAATCACAGTTGTACTCCAAATCCAGTCTCTCTTCATATATTCATACTTTGCACATTTTTGTCCC
>JAOXYF010000010.1:11280470-11299079 GCA_028565775.1 Sternarchorhynchus goeldii
ATAAATGGACACTGTTTATACCGCATGAATAAATGGACACTGTTTATACTCCATGAATAAATGGACACTGTTTATACTGCATGAATAAATGCATGATGGGGATCCAGTGCAAAATAGCCATGTTGTTCTTGGTGTAGATTCAGAATTATACTCATTCAGAATTACTACTCATTCTCTTGTTCAGTGGGGAAACGTGTTGGAGTAAAGGTGCAATTGCTATCTGGCATACATTGTTTACCTTCACTACTGTAAATGCAAGTTGAATGTTTTTGCACATGAATGCTTGATTTGCCTTGACCATCTATTAGTGCACCTGCAGCAACTGTTGCAATATGCATAAAGAATATTTTGAATTTTGCATAAGAAATTTAATGATAGCCAAGCAATCAAAATTGGAGCTAAATTGACAAATATCATTAAGCATCACTCAAAGTTGTATGTCATCATGCTGTATCTTAGAGCTTAGTTTGCAGACGTCACAATCACCTAAGATCACTAGTTTATAAAAAATAAAATCCTTTCTGAAATGAGTGGTTCATTCAGTCAGAGTTGTCCATAGCACCCAGTATTTCTTCTTCCAGCTGCTGTGTCAAGGACCTGTCAGCTATTGTCATGGGAAGAAGGCTAAAAATAGCTTTCTGATTCCAGCCAGTCAAAGCTCAGAATGCACACAGCCATGCACCATAAATGAATAGAAACTGCATCTAAAGGGTTTGCAATCAAATCATAGTCCCTGTTGCACAAACAGCATTAGATTACTGGTTATTAGGCATGATGGATGTGTGCTGAACAGCCACTGATGATAGGCAGCCTTATTTCTGGAGCCTGTAAAAACATTTCCAGAAAAAGATTTAGTTGTCCTGTTTGTTACTGAAGAGTGATGGATAGACTATCAAGATGTGTGATGACAAACTTTATCCCATTGTTTTGTTTCTCATACACATATGTAGTACTATATTATGTTTCCCATTGAACAAGTGTAGTGTATGTAGTACTGTATTAAATGTCCCATTGAACAAGTGTAGTTGTGACGGCGATGTAGAGGAAGCAGGCACAGACGGAAATGAACTGGAAAGTTTATTAAAACAGGGTTGCCAGTGGCGTAAACAGCAGTCAATAGACACATAGGTGAAACACCCACAACATAGCCGCTTCTCTCCGGGTGTACTGATGAGACTGTGTAATCGCAGCTCACACAGGAACTGGCGACAGCGTGAATCAACAGGGGCTGCGTGAACAGTTCGGCAAGCCAAGCCAATCCGACAGTCCATCTCCGGCATTCCCGGCAAGGCTGTAGGGGTGCTGGTTGTGCACACGAACTGGAAGCGCCTTCCTGAAACAGAAGCTGTGAGAACAGTTCCAATGGTGCTGCTAGCGCACAATAACCGGAAGCAGCGTGTATCAACAGAGGCCGGGTAAATCCTCCGATGGTGCAGCCGGCGCACACATGAACCCTCAACAGCGGGTACATTAAACAGAGGCTGGGTGATCAGTCCGGCCAGCCATCTGAGGACGGCTAGCACACGAACTGGCGACAGCGTGCAACAACAGAGACTGGGTGATCAGTCCGGCCAGCCATATGCAGACGGCTAGCACACGAACTGGTGACAGCGTGTAGAGACAAAAGACAAAGACACTAAAACACAGTCCGAATTGCTAAATCAATGTACAGCCCTAACCGTGCTGTGCGGTGTGCTTACATAGTCCGCTTGGTGATGAGCGCCAGGTGCGCTCAATTTGCTGGCAATTGGTGGGCGTGGCCTGCGGGCTGGCTGCCCGGCGAAACGTGACAGTAGTGTATGTAGTACTATATTAAATGTCCCATTGAACAAGTGTAGTGACTGTTTTTTCTTTCTTTCGACATGTTTTACACTGAGCAAAATGGGTTGCTCTTCTGGGGACCTACTGATAAGTTTTTTAAGAAAAAAACAACCTTTCTAAATGCGCTTTTTAAATTTAATTTCACACTACAGGGACATGCTAGTACTGCTACCTTAAAAGCTTGAATATAGGTAATAACAGGTTCTATTATTTTCACAATTATAACCAACAACAGGCCAATGGCCTATTTAAAAATGTGGCTTTTTAAAATAATATTTAAGAAAGCTTTCTGTTTCTAATTGTTTTTTTGGTTTTTTTATTTAAGTTTTTTCTTTGGAAATGTTCATGATTATGGCCCCTGATTCTTGACTCCTCTTAAGAATTTTCCCTCATGCCAGGCAGATTTTTCTTGCCACTGTCATCTTTGGCTCTTCAGGGGGGGGCTCAGATTTCTATAAAACCGCTTTGTGACAATGTCGTAAAAAGCACTTTACAGGTAAAATGCATTTATTCTTTTACCTGTGAATTGTACTGAAATGCAATAACACAACGAAGGACACACTAAGGTGGTATTATCTAAATGAAAGTTATGTTTCTTGACCTGTCTCACTATGGCTCATCCCTTGACAGAAAGGCTTTCCCAGACAGGCATTGAAAGCCACAGCTAATTTAATCACCACAACATTGGATGACGGGTCAGTTTAATGAGTGCATCACAGTTCACATACATATCCAGAGCAGAGTGACTAAGCGCAGCATCATGGTAGCCATCTCTTTCATTGCATTCCAGTGAGTTTAGAATGCATTCAGTTTCATATAAATATTAACGTTAATGCTTGTAAAAGAAGAGAGCTTAGAGGATAGCAGAATTAGGGTGTTACAAAAACCAGGACATACAGATTAGGCCTACTTTAACCAGTGCTAAATACTTCACTTGACTTTGTAGTGTTGTTTTGTAATGAACAGTACCTGCTGGTATATGACCAAAAGAACAAAACAAAACTCCCACTCGTAGTGTGTCATTTTTATGACATTTGGACCCCATCTTTATTAAGCCCAGTCTGATTAGTATGGAAATGGAACATATGATGTAATAAAGGCGCACGGCGTCATTACATTCAGTATTCCATCATTTGTTATGAAAGTCACCAAAGGCAGAAGGTTTTCATCCCTCTAAAGGGTTTTGCAAGTTTCGCCTTTGATGGCAGACATCTGAAGCACTTGATCTGTTCTAGTCTATGCATCACTTCCATCCACTGTTCAGTTCTGGTTGCAGTGTCTTCAGTACATTCGCCTAAGCCTTCCTCCAGGGAGGGAATTTAATGCAGCTCTCGGCATCCTCAGACCTTGTACTCAGCAGCAGAGATAACACAGAGCTGGGATTTTTCTTCATTTAGCGTCCTTGACGGGCAAAGCCTCCAGAGGGAAGGACGGATGGACAGGGTCATCTATAGCCTGCCTGACGCAGCCATTACCTACCCGCCGATGGATCTTTGTCCTTCTCCTTTTACCAGTAATTGTCTGGTTTTTGCCCTCATGATGCCTTGTCATGCGTCCCTACCCCTGTATACGCCCAGGAATGGGGCAAATGCGGAGATTTTCCCCTGGAAGGCTGGATTCCTTTGTTCAATGTGCAGAACCTTGACCAGAACCTTGTAAATCAGCTAATTAATTCCTTGCTCCTTGAGCTGGTCCTCTCTCTTCAGATGTGTGACACAGTCTGTGTCTAAGGCACATGGCCAGCTCACAGCCCCTTTTATAATGGGCTCAACATGACCAGGCAGTGGATATTAGATTCTTTTTGCAGCTAAGATTCAATTCTGGTTGGCATTGCTGTTTATTATTCCTCTTAAACTCTCCTGCTGCAAACCTTTTAAACTAGTTAGCATGCACAGAATTGTTTAAGCATTGTGATATTAATGACATTATCAGGTATGCACTGCCTGACAGGTTGACACTCTGTTTGTGCTAAAAATGCAGTCTGCAAGCCTGACATTTGCTTGCAAGCTTCCAAAATCACTTGGATGTTACTCAGAGACACTGCAAAAGACAAAGACCAAAGTTTTTCACTTTAATGATGATGAGGTGTTATATAATTAATATTCATACACACTCCAAAGGTTTTTTCTGCCCATCTTCAATCATTTCTTTTTAAAATAATAATTGTGTTTTAGACAGTGGGTAATCATTTTATTTTATATAGTATCAGTCTTAAGGAATCATAAAATTACATCCAATAAAACTTGTCAAATGATGTTAGACTTGAATAATATGTTTCAGTATTAAAGTTATTTATTTCCAATGCTGTTTGTTTGCAAACATTAGCCCAGACATTACAGAAAATAATGTGCATAGAAATCTTGAAACATGTTTTCTTATGCCTTTCATCAGTATGCTTTACCATAGATACTATTTTTCATATAATTGCTGCATCTGCATGTGGTGGTAAGAGTAACTGACAAAAGGCTTCAGTCATGGCTAAAAACTGTAAAGAAAACTGTAATAAAGAAGACTTTCCAAACTTTGGAACACGTGATATGGGTCGTGATTCTTGCTCAAGTGCATAGTGGGGGAAAAATGCAGTGCTTTTTATACCTTGTATGATTTATTTCTTTAATTAGCTGAAATGGCTACCCGTCACCACATGGGCAAAGATCACCGATTTTCATAGCCTCTTTCACAGGCGTGTAGCTCTCTCATTTTCACACAGTTTATAATTTGACATGCATTTTTGCTTCTACTCTGTATTTTGCCTTTAGAAAATATCATAAGTAACCTGCTGGGATGAAGGTGCCGATTTGCTTCACAGACCTTCAGACATTTGGTACATTATTTATTGTAGAGAGGTAACCTTTGAGCAAAAAAAAGGGGGTGGGGGTGGGGATGGAGGAATAGAGCCATTGAGACCAAATATTCTTCTAAAGAGACCAAATATTCCTCTAAAAAGAATGTTAATCCCAAGGCTTTCAGAATGTATAAAGCCACAGAAGGTTCAAGGACATTGCAGGGATCTTTAAAGATTTCTCTCTTTTGATAAAAAGATTGCAGCAGTGTTCACTTTATGGGCACTTTAAGAGTTAATGTTGGTATGAACAAGATCATTTTTGCAACTCCTTAAAATGTACAATTGTACACTACTCCATGGTTAAAGATGTCAGGCTACTGACCAATTACAAATTATAGTGTCACGTTGCGCCGGGCACCCAGCCAGCGGGCCACGCCCACCACACCATCGTCACAGCCACTGCCACGCTCCCAATCACCAGCGTATTGACTGCACCTGTTCCTCATTTACGGAAGCACTATATAGCACTGCACCGCAGTGCCTTCAGTGCTGTACATTGGCCTTACTTACCGACTGTGCTCTCAGCCTCTGTTACCATGCTGTTTCCAGTCTCTTTGCTGCTGCTTATTTACAGCCAGTTTGGTAATACCCGGTGTTGTGCAACACTTGTTTGTATATTTGATTTTGTTCTTTCTACGTTGTTTGAGTGATTGTTATGCCACTGGCAACCCTGTGCTAAATAAAGCCACCATGTTTCCAGTAGCTTCGTCGTCCGCTCCCTCAACCCCACCGTTACATATAGGTTAGAAAATGAAGGACTTCCCTTTGTAGAAAAATCTATCCTGTAATAGATATAATAAAATCCATAAACGGTCAGTTACATGATTTTTGACTCTGTTGGTACATTGGTTTTCAGATGAGTATAAGTAAGGCATCTCAGATGGGTCTTGACCAGACCAGAAAACTTTCACATTTGAACATGTAACATCTAAACATGTATTGGTTGATGTCTGGACACCTTAGTTCAGTGGTGTCACTAAAATAATGAGTTAAAATTAGTTCAAACTGCCCCTGCCCCACATCTGTTGGATTCCATTCATTTGCAGAATATTTGTGTCTGTTGATACAGAAACAAATGTTCCTCATAATGACTTCATGAAAAATCTTTTGAGGAGAATAAAATATCTAGTTTTAACTGCATTTGCATGCTTGAATCACACACATGGATTCAACCTCTGGAACGGTAGCTGGAAGTGCTATACCAAGCTAAACAGACTGGGCAAAATTATACAAAAACAAAGTTACCAAATATTACTGTTACTGAATTGTAGTGGTGTTCCTTCAGGTTTCATAAGGTACACCCAAAGACTACTGCCTTGAAGTGTTCACTGGAGATCATAAATGATTTTTTTCTATTAGCTCAATATCTGTGTTGTTCCCATATTCAGGATGCTGTATTGCTTGTAGCCATTATTTACACAATTCTGTTTGTTATGACAAATAGGTAGAAATGAACACTGGGTTGTGCTCTGGATGGAGAAATGAACACTGGGTTGTGATCTCAATGGAGAAATGATCACTGGGTTGTGCTCTAGATGGAGAAATGAACACTGGGTTGTGCTCTCGTTGGAGCATTTCCACAGCACACAACGATGCACCTCATGTTCCTCTTACCGAGTACTCAGTATAATCAATGCCAACTCCTCTATAAGTATTCTTAGAGTAAATTTATCTGATCATAATTTGTTGTGCAAAACAATCATGTGTTGAGATTAAAAGAAAAAAGAGTATAGTGTTAGTATAGTGTTAGCAAAATACAATTAAATAATTCAAGTTCTCATTGCAAGTGGATAAAGACACTTTCCTGCAGAAAGCACTGAAGGCATTGATCTGTGGTTGAGAAATAGCCAACATTAGCACATTAGCACATTTTGGAAAGATAACCATACACAACAGCTATTTCAATCGGGAATTCTTCTGTTATTCTTTTTAAATGTCCATATTATCATGTAACTGTAAATACAATTCCTATATACAGTATACTGTACATTGTGTAAAACATAATTTCTTTTCATGGTCTTATCCATTCTCAGGGCTATGGATCAGATAGTAAAGTAGTGAATGTTTAACTAAAACATTCACCAAATATTTAAACAATTATTGAATTATTGCTCTTACATATACTTTCTCACCTAAAAAGATACAGTTCTTTTTTCATAATCAAAGTAAAAAAAATGTGTCAGCAAGCACAAATAAGAAGCAATACGAATGTCACGCCACAAGAAGCAGAGCAAAGTTCTGGGAGGGGCCATATGTGGAGACTAGGTACAAATGACTTGAGACGATTGAAGAGAATGACTTTGGGTTTACTCAATGGATGGGCCAATTCATGAACATGGAAGGCAATGGGTAAGGGCTGACCAGTAACTGGAGCAGGGCCTAAGATCTCATAAGATAAATATTCACAGGGGTTACAGAAGAGATGGTGATCATAATACTTTTGCTGATGTTCCTGAGCCATGGTGCTGAACACCACACATTCGTAGGCACTCCTGAGCACAAGGAGAGATCATAAGCAGCTGGAGCAACAGCTGTCCCTGAGGAGACTGAGACAGGAGTGCAGAGTAGATTGTCCACTGGAACACTGGCGTCTTGCCCATGGACTAAGTAGAAAGGCATAAAGCCAGTTCTGGCATTGATTGTGCTGTGGCATGCCAGAGCGACCTGAGGGGGATGATCATCCCATTCATGCCCCAAGTCAAATAAGTATTTGGCTAGTTCCTCCTTAAGCATGAGATTGTAATGCTTAGCAGCACAACCACATTGATTGTAGTAGGGGGGTATATGGAGCCTGAAGATGGATATAAAGTTGCACAGGTGTTTTAGGAGGTTAGGAGGTTAGCTTGTCAGAGTATGGGGCTTCAGAGACACCATGCTGAGGAATGTACTGTTCAAAAATATGTAGGAAGGAGAAGGCTGTTCTGAAAGGTTGTTATTGTTTTACTCAGTCAACATCAAAGCAATATAAGGGTTTTGTTTTTCAGGCAGGTCCTAGTCTGTCTGAATGTGAATAACTGTGCGAGCCTTTAGATAACACTTGCTGAAGATGGTAAGCAGCTGGCTGAATGATGATTGTAGCTGTAAGGGACTTGTGAGGTTCAAGTGGGATGAAGTGTCTGCATCGAGATGCTTAGTTCCACTGCAGTGCACTACAGGCCAGTTGTGGACAGCCTATCATGCACGTCTGCCAGTTGGATCCTGATCCATTTGTGGATGAAGTGAGATCTGCCAGTAACCAGAGGTGATGCCAAATACTTGGGCACTGGCCAGCTTCTCTAAAATGTCATCAACACAAGTGAATAGGTGTGAATCTTTAACCGTAACTGTATTAAGTCAGCAGCAATCTACACAGAACTGGTGAGTGCCATCCTTTTTCTAGGTAAGCAACACCAGGGCTGACCATGGACTTATGTGACTCTTTAGGAATATCACACTCATTTACATTTATTACATTTAGCTGACACTTTTATCCAAAGCAACTTACAATTACGTCTGAACATATCTTGAGCAATTGAAGGTTAAGGGTCTTGCTCAGGGGCCCAATGGTGGCAACTTGGCAGTGGTGGGGCTTGAATTGACAACATCCTAATCACTAGTTGAGTACCTTAACCACTGAGCTACCACTGCCCCAGTATCACTGCCCCACTACCACTGTTCCAACAGCACTTCAACCGCTTGTTTACTTCCTGCTGCAGTAAAGCCTGAGTAGCTGCAGATGTATAACTTAAATGGGTTGAGCTGGTGAAGCTGACATTTGGTTCACAATGACAACTGCTAATAGTTTCCTTGACTCTGGGTGGAGGAAGAAGGCACCATATCATGTGGTGTGGAAAAATAAACCCTGCATGAAGGGGAAGAGTGGTGAGGCTGATGAGGCCACACGCGTAGGACTGGGGTTGGGGAAAAGTATGAAGGGTGCTGTGCTCATGCCTATGGGGCCGAGGGGTATGAGCTGCGTGAGGGTACAAACGATACTCTTTGGAAGGGGAATGAGCACAGTACTTGTCATGGTGATATCTGGGAGGAGATTAGTCACCCCTGTAGTCTGGGTGATGGTGATGTGTGTCATAGTGATGAGGAGGAGAGTGGCAAGAAACAGTCATCATAAAAGGAGTAGGGCGTTGAGCTGGGGAGAAGTCATATTAAAGAGCTCGTCATCCTCCATGGGAGCATGTGAAGAGATGACACAGCAAACAGCCTATGTCGGCTCTGGTGGATGTGGGTAGCCACAGTACATGGTAAGCACAGCGCACAATCAGGTACTCCCCGCTGGAAGTCAGCAACCCTCTGATTGAGTCTAGTCTGAGTGTTCTTATTTCAAGTCCTGCAGTTTGGCTTTAAGGTCAGCAATAGCAACTGTCAAATCAACAATTGGTGACAGTGGACTGGAGCTTGTGTGTGGAACAGTTAAAGGTATAACAGTGTGTGCTGCAACCTGAGTCAGAAAAATGCAAAGAAAAAAACGGAACTGCTTAAGATCTGAAGCCTAACTCTTCAACTGTGAAACATGGAAGCATATGCATGCCAATGTCCTGCCAAAGGCACTGGATCACTTGACATTACTGGTAACATTACCCCTTCATGCTGATGTGTGATGAAGAATGCTAACTGCTCAAGTCCAACCAATACTTTAGCGGACTGCATTTCACCTAGTGACAGGTCAATGACCTGGAACTACTTCAGGTCTAAAAAGTACAATATTCTTGAACAGTTCATTCACCCAACATCAATTAATCTCTGCACGTATTGTATTTACTGAAGACTAAACCAAAGGATCAAAAGTCCCCAAACCAAGCAGGAACTATGAACGTACCTAAGTAAATAATGGGAAATACAACAGTGTACAGAACAAGACTTTATGTTAATGTACTCATTTAATTATGATACCCTGAAATTGGGAACTGTACAAAACTGAACCTGAATACTTTATGGTTCATCCAGTAAAGATTATTATTATTATTATTATTATTATTATTATTATTACAGACATTATACCCAATATACTGAATTAAAGACGATCTTTTCATTTATATTATTTTTTATATTTGCATTTCAAATACAATACTAAGAATACTACAGTGCTAAAATGAAAATGATGAAAAAAATAGTGCCATTTCTTACAGACTGCATAGTATGCATTTTTCCATTGAATTCTTGTACTTTTTATGCTTTTATCCTACTGCTCTTACTACTTGTATCCTACTCTATACATAGTGCACCTAGTTTATGTTTTTAAAGTAAAAATACTTGTTTTATGTTTATAAAAACAAGACAAATGCCGGTGTAACGTCAGACAAACACTTTACTGTTAATGTCCAGAACCAAAGAAATGTTTACGGAGCTAAATAAATATGTATATCCAGATCCAAAGAGATCTTTGTGCATAACCAAAAATACATGGATAAGAACCAATGCAACCAATGTGTCCAAAACCAAGAAGCCAGAGAATGACGTTTATTTTTTTAGCTGTTCAGTTTGTGCACACTGTCATGTTTCTTCTGTAGCCACAGCCAGGGTGCATTTCACTTTCAGAAAGCTAATGAATAAGTCAACATTGTCAAAGCTTTATCTTTTCATTTATTAAACAGATCAGCTCTTAGCTTTTATAGTGCTTTATATAGGGAACTGTGAGAAGATATGTGGATGCAGTCACTGTATGGGGTTGTTTGTCATTCTGTGAGAATGCTGAAAGGTTCCACCTGACTTCATTTTAAAGTTGTAAATGGGATGTCAGTTCAGGTTAGGGTTATTACTGCCAAGGCAACAGCTTGAAATGAGTTGACTTAGGTGGAGTCTCTGTCTGCAGGGTTGTTTGCTATTACGAAGGTGATAACCCAGATAGAGACTGAAATGTGACTCACAATGCAAAATACTGATTCGTGACTCTAAGAACTCTGACTCATTACTTCATTCAGACGCATTGTCTGATGACTCAAACTTATGACTCAGTTTTGTGGATACATACAACCTTTTAATTTAAACCTTATATTACAGTCTTGCATTGCTCCTTCTCCTGCTCTGCTCCTCAGTGTTCTGCTCAGAACCTGTGATCCTGGCCTTATGGAACCATCACAGAAAGTGAGATTCCATGCTGTTCCATCCTGGCACCATCCTTGCATTTCCATCTGGCACCATGAGGTTATATTCTACATTCCATTTCATTGGTAGTTCATTCAATGTCAACTACAAGACGTCTTGCATCTCATCTCACCAGTAACACTTCCTAAAGTAGCACGAGGCAGATTTTATTCCTTTTGGTCCAAGTTTGAAAATAAAATTAGAATCTACAGCATGCATATAAAGATTGAACAGCATTTTGTTAACATTTTAAGGAAACGTGACATTTCAGATTTTGTTAGGTAACCACATTTCTCAAAATAATAACTTGGCAATTGTTGTAGAATACATTTAGCAAAACACTGTCATGTCAGAATGGAAAGGCACACATTGCTTTTCCATATAGCCAGGACCTGTGCAGCTCCTACTGATGAGCTCCATGTTCCCAGAAGTGCCATGAATATTTCTTTTTGTTTGACGGGTTAGATTTCCATTCAGTTAGATTAGATCCAAAAGCTAAAGGTCTTTGAGATTGTCACTGATATTTGAAACGACTTAATATCAATAGTGATTTTACTTCCTACAGAAAATACCCACATATTATGTATTTTTGCATGATGAATCAAAATTTGTTTTCTGAATTTCTCTACCACATAGTTTTTTGGTTCCAGGATGCTCATATGTCATTACATTTAGTATGGAACAGCGGTACCAAGGAGCCTGGATCCCCTCTATACTGGCAGGCTGCTTCTGGACATTGCAGAGATGTTCCTGAGGCCAAACATAAGCAAAACCCATACATTGTACATTTCAGAGGTATGCCTGTACACGTTTAAATGCAACAATAGTCTTATTTATGAATAGGTAATTAAAAATAAATGTAAAATTGCACTCTTCAAAATTATGTGATAGAAACATTCTACAAATAGATTCACAATTAGCATAAAATGCACTATAAGGTCCACATATTTTAGTTTGAGAAGAAAAAATGTTGTTGCTCAGTGTATTCAGAGTCTTTAGGCGGCAAACAAGTGGTAAAGTGGTAATCTGGCTTTTGGACAAAGTCGTAGTGCTGGGTATTGTTTTGCTCAACACCAACAGGTTTTACAAGCATGGCCATAAAACCTTTCACAAACCTCTTACTTTAAGGACCAACACTTTTTTCTCAGTGAGCGTGCTCACCCGAGGCCTTGATTTCTGAATAGGAATGGAAATTTGAGGGGCATTACACACATCACCCAGTCTGCATTCTTGTCCCAAGCACTTTTCAAATCAAAGTTACACCCACGCTCATGGTTCAGATGTTGGTTTGCACATGTATTGCAGTCTTTCAGTTTTTCATTGACTTTACATAGTTTAATGGGGTGTGATATTGCACTGTGTATTTCATAATTGTCCATGCAGGACAATATATTGTCTGAATTTATGTGCTTAAATTACAAATTGTATTGTTCCTCTTGTGCCATACTGTACTGTGCCATTCTTGTTTTGTAGAAGATTTTATTATGTGTGATATACTGCCTGGGCTACAGAAGTAAACATTACACTGCTGTCACCACCAGTGGTGCAGAAACATTGAATTTTCAGTGGCAGAAATGCCATTAGTAGGAAATATGGCCAAAATCAAGCTGGGTTGTGACACTGTCATATCTCACCACTCCACATGCTCTCCCATGATTTTAGGTAGTTTGACTAATGACAATAGAATCTGTGGTAGAAACAATACCACAATAGAATCTGTGGTAGAAACAATACCATAATAGAATCTGTGGTAGAAAGTATTCACATAAAAAATGTATGACATAAGTCAAGGCAGCAAAAAAGTAGCAACAATTCTGATCTCCAGCAACAATGACGCTGAACTCCAGCAACAGTGTCTGGGGCCCTAGTTTCTCTAGATACTTTCTTGTCTTTATTCTTTATGCAAGGAAATGTAAATGTATTTTAATGAGAGATACCTATTTAGCAAAGCTTTTGTTCTTCATGCATGTAGGATCCATATCTCACAAAGTCACTGCAGACATTTTACAACATTAAAAAGAAATCAAGAGCAACAGTTCTGAAGTGTACCAAACAAAATGTCTTAGAAAAGTTATAAATGCCATCTTGGTGACTCATTAGACTTATGGGTCTGTATCAGTGCTAGCAAAGCAAAAGTTATATTTAATAAAAGATCTGAAAGGTCTGAGGAATCTGGATATATTTGAAAACATTAGTTGGAAACTTGTGCAGCAATACTCGATATTTTTACGTTCGAGTGGCAAGCCAAAGAATTAAGAATAAGCAAAGAATAAGAATAAGCAAAGTTGGGCTAAAACGTTAATAATAACACTGCGTCAAATGCACAAAATATAATTTATTAGTGAACTCAAAATTAATACTGGGGAGTGTGTAGTTCTTTTTCAGACGTTCATTTTAGTATCACTGTCCACAAAGTCTTAGGGGAGCAGTGTTTAGGATTTATGGGGACCTATTAGCAGAAATAGAATATGTTTTCTTTAAATGTATAATAACCTGTAACTATGAATAGTTTCTTCTAGCTTAAAACAAGTCCTTTATATTTACAAACACTATTAAACCAAACACTCTAGAACAGTTCTGGCTCTAGAACAGGGGTGACAACCTTTAGGTCTACAAAGTACATTCTGAATGCACAAACATACTAAATGAATGAATGAAATTCATTACAAAAAATAAACTATGACTTTACATAACATGGAGTAATGTTTATAACAAAGTACACAGGGTGAATAATTGAGCTTATGAAATGTTTCATCTGTAATTTTATTTCATTTGCAAGACTGATTATTTCTGGTAACAAACTATATCAATATAAATAAACGGAATATCTGTCATCTCAGACATGCATAACATCTATTATGAAGACAAGCCAAACCTGCCATTCAATGCAATTTATCTAGGAGTGCTAGTAATTACATACTGACATCAACTGACAAAACTCAGAGACATCAACGATTTGAGCCTGGATCTCAGTTTTGATTTGATGTTCATTACAGAGAAATCTTGCTCAGAAAGATACTGTATGCCATTCCAAACATATTCAAAATATTGGCAGTCAGTGTAGTCAATCTGGGGCATGCAGGCAAAATATAGAACACATCCATGTTCATCAAGGCGAATTGTATTTTCAACTTTGATTGTATTTCAGTCAAATTACTGCAAATCAGTAATATCCAGCTGTAATCCCTCAGGTACATCTGAAGCCTTGACATTGAATGGTGATTGAAAAATTCTGTCTCTACCTTACAAAAAAATCTGAAATCATTAGCAAAACTTGTTGCAGTCCCACAGTCTTATCTTTATACTGACTCAAGTCAGCATTTCAATTTTCACACATCGTTCAAATGGGGAAATGAGCAGTATCACCATTTAGATTAGATTAGATTCAACTTTATTGTCATTACACATGTATGGGTACAAGGCAATAAAATGCAGTAACAGCTGCAACTTCCACACTAAATTCAACTTTGAATAAACTGTCTTAATTCTAAAACTATGTTTGGGTCTGTGGGTGGTTTTGTTCAGAATATTCATGTGATCTATAATGTTTACCATTAATGCAAGATCTTGTATAAATTTTAGATCATGCAGTTCATCCACTGACTTGTCTTTTTCCTCCATGAACTGATTTTTCTACACATTTCAAAAAAGCGATTCCCCATGGATACACGGCTTAACCACCTAACTCTAGCATTTTGTAAATTTTTATTATTATTTTTATTTTATTTTATTTTTTTGCAGTTGAAGGTGCAGAGCTATGACTGAGTGTTTTGGTAAACTGGAATGGATCAATGCTGTCGTGTTCCTATTTCACAAGCTCACTCAGCTTTGTGACAGTGATTGGCTGGACATTTTATGTCCCAGGGCTCCCACATGTCTGTGTTACTTGCTGGTTCTCCTTTTTTAGTTATGCTGTCATAGCTAGTCTTCCTGGGGTGCCTGCATGCTATCTGCACAACTGTACATTTTACATTAAAAGAGCACACCTAATGTTTTGTGATCTTTTCTCCCTCTCTCTTCACCTCCCACTCATTCAAGCTACTCAGCCTACACCTGAGGCTCCAGGAGATACCAGAGATCCTAATTCCAGACCAATGACCTGTGGATCTGCTTCATCCACCCTGACACCCTTCTTGTGCTTAGTCTCACCAGTTTGAACATTACTTACTGCTGCTGAGGATGAACCACACAGTCTAAAATATAATGATGGTCAAAGTCATAGCAGGAAACTAAGATCAATTTTACACTTCTACTAGATACAGTAGCAGGAACCCACATATATAATCATACAAGTAATTAATATTTTTTGGTGACTATTTGTGATACTGTTATTCTGAGGAAGAAGGGCCTCCCCTTTTGAGTCTTGGTTCCTCTCAAAGTTTCTTCCTCATGCTCTTAGGTTTTCCATGCCACTGTCACCCCTGGTTTGCTCAATGGGGGCTTGGACTCAGACATTTGTAAAGCTGCTTTGGGACAAGGGCTGTTGTAAATGGTGCTATAGAAATACATTTGACTTGACTTACTTCTGTATGGCATGGTGAGCTGTCATGAATGTATTTTTCACTGTGAAAGCTGTCAAACTGGCAATGATTTTAAGCCTCTGGCTTGGATTTTATTGACTGTGCTAATTACAACTTGCATTACATTATCCATTTGCAAACTTTTATATTACAAAGATTATTGGTGCAAAATGCAGTGAAAAGTCCAAAACTCCAGTCCTTGCTCTAGCATCCTGAACTTTGTTTCTGAATTTTGCGAAAATGCCTACTTTTTTTTTACGATAATTGAAGGAGGTGCATTTGTAGCCACAATGGTAGCTCATCTCCAGTCTATTCTGATCCCATCCAGAGGATCAAAAATGTCATTTACTGTTGTTGTGTTGCTCATTGGTACCAGTTTGACAAATTCTTCCATGATGGTCAAATTGCCATCAACAACATGAATAAAAATTGCCAGTTTCATACCTACTGTGACATCATACAAATTCATACGTCATACTGGGGTGTCTGAAGGGCAAAAATTTAAGAGGTATAGAGAATGAGTGACAGGTAATGGAGTTACAAATTTAACTGGTAAGTGTAAGTAGTTTCCTTAAAAATGGATACTTTAGAACAAATTTTTATCAGTTTCTTAATATTTGAGTAAATACTGAATCTTTCACACAGAGTGTCAAGCAGAAATAATTTATAATAAAATGATCAATAAAAGTATAATTTATCACCTAAGCCAAACTAATACTACAAGTCAACTAAGCACCTGCTAAGCACCTAAATCATCTAACACTAGAACCAACACATTCAATATAGCTACCTACCTAGTTAAGATATGCAGTGTCAAAACTGGGCAAAAGCAACTAATTATTATAATTTTTTATTTTGCTTTTGTTAACATTGAAAAATACAAGAGATAGTTACAAGTGAAACTTGTAGGAGCTGAATTGAGAGGAAATAATTCAGAACTATAATTTCAATGCTAAAAAAAGTGTTCTAAGGCTTTTAAATCTGGTGAGACAGATCTGATTGCATAAAGTTGGTTGTTTTCTGCTGTACACTTATGCAATTTGTCGTATAATAGCTTTAGCATAGTTGCCAACACAAGTAACCTTTTCTCCATGCCTATGTTGGGCAAATACCTAAATGCATAAAATGTTACATTTATGCACCAAACTATAATTTCTCTTTGGTATTTGGACAAAAAAAACCAAAACAAACCCAAAAACTTCATTAGCAATAAAATGCTACCGCAGTGTGGAACAAGGAACAATAATATTCATTATCTTACATTCAACTTTACATAGTTGAAATGTCCATGGACGTTTATAAAAATCTATAGTTTTGCAGACTAAACAGCTAAATACAAGTTCTAAATATCTATGTAAAATAATGTCATTGTTTGATATTGTTGATATGTGCTTTTATTTTGGCACCTGACTCTGAGAGGTAGGCGAGGGTTATTTACTAGGTTTACATGTCACTTACATAATAACCCTGTACATTACTCTGGAACTTCTAGCAAATTCTGAAAATGTCTGCCAAGTTGGAAGTCATGACTCCTGGAATGGAGTGTTCAAATAAATGACACCGTTAGCTTTGGATTGCCTTTGCTAATGGAATAAAAATACTTCTCAACTTTTACTAAGGTAATATTTTTCCACCACTAGCAGACTGATTTCATATGATTTAGTCCATGCATCAAAGTCCATGAATGACAATGTTACAAAACGGTGACCACCCGTGACTCTCCCTCAGGTTCATGTGTCTGTCTGTGTGTGTGTGTGTGTGCGTGTATCTGTGTAACTGTCACTTTTCTCGTGTTTCACGTGTGTCTTGTGTATTTAAACATGTCTGAGTGTAGCGTCCCTTGTGCTTGTTTGTTAGTCCCAGATGGTGATTGTTTCAGCATTAAATATAAATAACTGAACATGAAACCAAATGCTTCGTCACCCTGTCTCAACCCTTTTGCTCTCACCTAATTTTACAGAAACATGGGCCAATTAGACCCATGTCAGTTTTCAACTAGAGGAGAGAATTCCCCGCTTTCGATGAGCAGACCCACAAATCTAAAAGGGAAGTGGGTCATTTGCTCATTGATGAGTACCTGGGGAGGAGCTCTGGGATGAGGGGGATGACCAACTGGCCTGCCTTGACAGGGACCTGTCCAGGGACCTGTCCAGTCTGTTGGCCAGAGAGGAGGAAGGTCAGCTTGTATGACTCTCAGTCAGATCCGGAGTTTTATCCTTACGACCTGGATCTCTATTTGTGCAGCTTGCCTTCCAACCCTGAATACATGGGGCTCTATATTTTGTCGCTTCTATGAGGAGGAGGAGGACCAGGCCTCCTACCAGTCTGAGGAGGGATGGGACCTGCTGTCCCCCCCGTGGGACTCAGGGTCTTACCCCTCGGGCTCCAGATAGGGGGTTTCACTGAAACCTCATTTGAGCCTTCCTCAGACTTTGAATGAATGGACACTGACTCCTTTAATTCCGAGGTATCTGAGCGCTTGAAGGAGAACTACATGGATCTTAGGGAGCTCCCTATCACCTGAGTCTGAGATGGAGGTAGAGGAAGAAAGGTCTGCAATCAAGCGCTGTCAAAGAGCCAGCAAATGTGGCAACCAGCAAGTGTGGGCCGCCCGGAAGCTGTGTGCGCACCCTACCGGCAAAATCCTGGCACTGCAGCCCCAACAGCCAGAGCCATCAAGCAGGTCCACACCTCCCTTGAGCACAAGGATTCCCAACACCAGGTGGCCAGTTTTCCAGGGGACAGCCCCAGGGATCTGTGCAGCCTGGAGGATCCCTTATATGTGTTCCGTGTGCATCCCCATTACTGTCTTTGTGCTTCTCCCTGTGTTGCCCTCACTGTCCCTAACACTTACTGTCCCTGTCATTGTCCTATCAGTGTCTTCCCCTGTTGCTCATTGTAGGTGTGGCCATGCCTGGCGCCACCTTTTTGGGTGCAGCAGGGTACCGTAGGCCAGTCTCTTTTGGTAGGAGCTGCTCTGGTTTGCTGTGGTTTCTCACACTTCAGTCTCACTCTTAGGTGCAGATCTGGGGGCGGATCACTGGCATCTGGTGCTCCAGGAGTAGCACCCTTTGGTGGGGGGTACTATTACAGTGACTGCCGCTGACTCCTCCCTAGGGTTTGTGTGTGTGTGTGCGTGCATCTGTGTCACTGTGTCTCGTTAGTGTTGTACGTGTCCCATTGTCTGCATGTATTTAAGTGAGTGTAGTGCCCTTGTGTTAAATAAAACACCCGAAATCAAAACTGAATGCTTTCAGAATCCTTATTAATGTCACGTCCCAGCGCACGCCCAGCTCGCAGGCCACGCCCACCACCCGTGGCCTGCCCCGTTCCCAATCACCAGCT
>JAOXYF010000010.1:11316340-11346331 GCA_028565775.1 Sternarchorhynchus goeldii
ACATGAACATCGACAAAGACCGACCACGACACAGCGACATGAACATCGACAAAGACCGACCACGACACAGCGACATGAACATCGACAAAGACCGACCACGACACAGCGACATGCACATCGACAAAGACCGACCACGACACAGCGACATGCACACGCTTAGAGACACACGCCGGACTCACCACAGATAACGATAACTAGACGAACATGTACAACTACCACGAACATTTACAACCAAACACACAGATGCACACACAGACAAACACACACACCTAACATACATGACGCACACGCCTTCACACAGATGCGCCCACACAGACAAGGAAGGAGGCAAGGTCAACCACAGTGACAGGCCAATAGTGTGCCCAGGGTGTCTTTTCTCACTGGGCTGTTCTGGGTCAGTGCTGAGAACCAAAGACCCCATCATTTCATTCGATTTTTATTTGCATTTATAGAACATAAGAAAGGTTGACCACAGTGCTGTACAGTTCACTAACTTATAAATCCAACTTAACAACAAAAGCAAAAAGCCACAATTAAAAGGAAAACATAACACATAAAACACATAAAAAAGTGTATTTTTAAACGAGACTTAAAAGCTGTGAAAGCAATAAGTGTATCTCACCAAACATCCTCCATATTATGCTGACCACATCTGCATGAAGCCTGCAGTGGCCAGGGTTCAGAAAGCAATGTGAGATAACATTCGCTGCCCTGTTGGTAATACCAGCCAAGTGAGTCAAACCTGCCCAAAGGCCTAATGCAGTAGCCAACAGGGAACATGACCTATTGATACCTATTGATGAACAAGGGTTCATCTTATAATTCATTTGAAAGGATTGGAGGTGGAGCATCCCTAGAGGGATTAACTGTGTTGTGAGCAAACCCTGTAGTTTAGGCCCGGCTTCAGGAAGTGAATAGAGGCCAGAATAACACTGACCAGATCCAGGGTTAATGAGGCTACCATGGACTAGGTGTAAAGGACCATTTCTATAGACTACATTGCCTGCAATGGTGACATTGTTTTTTCTCCCAGTTTACAGTGAGGCCTGGTATATGAACACATTCCAGCAGACTGGTTAATGGCAAGCCAGAGGCAAATTGAGTTATAGGTGCTGAAGATACTCTGTCATTGGGATTCAGAGAAAGCTTTTGATGAAGGATCTCAAAGCAGAGCAATGGGTTCAGGAGAGATGCTGAAGCCTGGAGTGAAGCTCAAAGTCAGGTTTTCTGACATGGCTGCAGTTGCATGAATACTTATTCATCTTAAGATTCTGCTTCAGTCTTCAGTTTACTGAAATCAATAGAATTCCAACCTTGGTGATAAGCTGTGCTTGAGGGAGGGGAAGTTGAGAATAACTGCAATAACTGCCAGTACCAAGATAGGCTCTATGTTCAGGCATGAAAAAATTCAAATCACTGCCAAAGTTGCTGGACTGCATAAAAATCAGTCTGATAGTAGCAAGAAAAAAAAATGCTGAGATGCAAGAAGATATGGGCACACAAAAGCTTTGGTTATGTCACAGTGTCACTGAGTAACTGTTTTGTTATGCAGTCTGTATCAAGCACAGCAGAGATTCATCCATTCATCCACTTTACACTCCATCTTGGCAATCAGGAGAGTGTTCAACCAACTGAAAAGAATTCCCACTGCTAAATCAATTCTTGGGTTCTCAGAAATAAAATTTGGGGGATTGGATTGCATGTATGCAATACATCATTGAATGCTTGACCCAGTAACAATTAATGATACTATATTATGTGATATTTAACATTATTGGGCATACCAACATGGTGGTAATTGTTACAAGATTGTGACATCATTAGCAATCCTTTATTACAGATCTGTGGAGTTTACACTGCCATCAAACTGCACAAGGACCATAACATTGAAACCTGTCTAAATACACTTCTCCACATGATTGCCTGTCTACCTTATATATTGCTCTGAAAAGAGATGGGTTATTATCCAAGGTCATAAAGTCTTACCTGGCACATAATTATTATGCTGCTCCAGTGTTACTATTACCATCATCAAAAACTCATTCTACTGAAAACACGTTAGCTGTAGCTAGCTAATAAATTACATGAATGAAATTAGCCTAATGTTCGTCTGGCCTACCGTTACAGTATTGTCCATTCAGTTAGCCTCTGCTGTTTTTATGGTTTCACTTCACAATACTCTTTGCACTGATCTATGCAGCAGGCTAACTAAAATAGAAATCAAAGTCACATTATTAATATAGTGCATTTTACAGCACACATTGTAACAAAGCAGCTTTACAATTTTTTTCGGTCCAGATCCCTAATGAGCAAGATGAAAAACAGTGGGTGGGATTAAGGAAGAAACCATGGGAGGACCAAGATGTAATCATTAAAAAAATCAGTGAAGAACCTTAAATTGTAAGGTAATCCAAAATTAAATGAAATTAGACATTGCTCTAATAAAGTAATCCTTCTTATTAAGATATTAAATAGGCGTACATGTTTTAATAGGTATTCAGTAATCTGCCTTCACTCTTTGGAAACTCGGTTTCTAGCTTTGTACCTTCATCAAAACCGGTTAGCACCTTGTTTTAGAGATTGCAGGAAAAATAGATATAGTTCTATAAACATCTCAGTACATCTCAGCACATCTCCAGTGATGAACATAGGACCAATTTGCCTTCCTCTGCCTCATATATGCAGACCTTCTATTTCGCTGCACCAGCCCACCCAACCTCATGCACATCATATTGCACAAGGCATTAAATTACCAAAATGCACTTTGTGTAGTCACAGTCATAAAACTTAGTGACATCTTTGTGCACCCATAAAATAGGGCCCATAGATGTGAATGAAATCCAACGATCAGCATCATAAATCTACTGGTATGTGTTGCTTTATAAAGATAGCTCTGTTGAAGTTCTAGTTGAGGACATGACTGAATGTTTACATTCACATTTTTCCCATTAAAGGTTATTTATCATCTGCTTATAATGCATTTGTGCATATTACACAAAACTTGTGATTACATACAGAGTTACATGGGATTACATGCACCCTTAAAGATTAGTAAAAAATTCTATGAAAACATTCTTGCTATTTATAATCTTGTTCTTATGATCAAAATATAGAAGAGAAATCAATCCTTTCATTGAATTAAAGTTGTTCAAAAAGAACCACTTAAAAAACCCAAAATGATTTCCTGGTTATAAGCAGGTCAGTCATTGTGCTTCACAGAATTGTAATGGAGTTTGGATCAGGAGATTCAGATGGCTACTGCAGCTTTGTTTCCCCCCATATCCTATTTTTCAATAAACCTGATAGTTCTAGAGGGCATTGTATATACCGTTTTCTCATTGATGTTTGCTCTCTCTCTCTGGTCCTGTGTTGCATTCTTGAACAAAGCAAGCTACTTGATGTAAACAAGCTCCCATTAATGTCTCATAACCAAGTAGGTGTCAATGTGCCAATCTGATAGCAGGCTTTGTGGGTTTCCTCAGGAAAGTAGCCATATGATAGTTGGACTAATATCAGTGCCAATCAAAAAGTAGTCTCTTTCTTTGTTGTTGTGATGAAAGGCTCCTATACACTGTTGACTACAATATATCCCTTTCTGCTAAAATACACTGATTGTATTGTAGGCCCTGTATTAACAGAATGAAAACCCTATATTGATAGAGTATATCAAAACTTATGCAGGGGTTACAAAATTAACCAAATGTCTGACATCACTGTGTTCTTTGCGAACATGAATATGTCTGGTGAGCAGTGAATATGTTTGTAGTGAGAGGTTTACGTAATTCATTTCTTTGTTTCTGCAGTTATTGTCCCTTTGTGAGTAAGAAAAGAGAACGAAGCTGAGCTGGTTTGGCATGAATGATTAGGTCATTAGCTGAGATTATAAAGCCAGCCTGTAATGATCTTAAGAGTGTGATAACACATTAAACTGTAAAAAGAAGTTAAAGGGAGGGACTGCAGGATAATCATTCAAGCCTAATTTGTCTCATGAGATCAACCTGTGTTTCCTTCTACTCCATATTGGTAGCAGATTCCACTGACACTTGCTCTTTTGCCCTGTGCGGTTAGCATGCAGGCTGGACTGTTTAAAGGGGGGTGTGTTATAATGTTTTTCTCTGAGACTGGACCAAGGGACAGAATGTGCAGCTGAAATTTACTGTATGCAGTGCTTACATAGAAATAATAGCCTGGGCATGCATGCATGCATATTCTTCACTAGGGTGTTATGATGAGATCTAAAAGAGTAGGTTTAAACTGGAGCTTGTCCTGCCTAGGACATGACGCCACTGGGCAGAGTGTGAACTAAATGCAGCTTTGTTGGACATTTCTGCTGCCATCCAGCAATGATGTATAACTCATCAGTGCAGGTGGAACGTGATGGAAAGGGGCAACATGCAATGGTTGCAGCCTTGATGTGATGTTATAGCGCTGCCTGGAAATTGAAATGAGTACGGGCAGTGGAATTAGATCTATAGTTGGCAATTACCGGAGTCCGCAGTGAGGTCAAGCTTAGCCATTCACCTCAGTTGGCCTCTGTACAGATACTGGTATTATTCTCCAGGGAACCCCGCAGTCTGTGATGAATATGGTAATATAGTAATGCTCACAGAGGGAAACCCATTCAACAGAACATTGACTTTCTCATAATGGAGCAGAGAGAGCCATGAGATTTACCTTGTGACTAGCACAAGACTTGGAATGGGTACAAATGGAACTTTCTCATGCACAATGCCCGTAGTTCCTGTGCTTGAATGATATAATGTCACCATATGGCAAATCTGATGCCAGGACATTGCAACAGCATGCGATCTGTACTCTGTCCATAAGGGGGCACTCCTGTGATGGCAGTAATTCTTTAGTCTAGTATCCTCATTTAACTGGTAAACATAGTTGGTAAAAGTTGTTTCAAAAGTCTATATCCTATGCCTTACCATGGGTGATGTGTCTTCAGTAGCATAAAGGCTGGAGAATGGTATCTCCACAAGCTAGCATGCTTCTGGACTCCCAGGTGGCGAGGGCTTAGGCTTCTGCCGCTGTGAGTGAGCAGCAAGGCTAATTTCAGCCACACAGCCCCAAATAGATGCATGCCTTTTGCTCTCCTACTCTGACACAGTAACATTAAGAATGCACAAAGCCATTCAGTTGACTGTAATTGACTGAGGAATGCAATCCGAATGCATTCTCTGAGAAATAGGCTCTATCAGAGTGTGACAGTGTCGACAATAGTTTTATTTTATTAAAAAGCATTGTCTGTTATGTTCCGCAGCAGGGAAGGATGAGGTTCCTTGATGATGCTGAAAACCTCATTTAATCTGAGACAAGTTTGTCAAAGCAGCTCGCACTCCATGGTACCAGTGAATGTCAGCTCTCATGATTTTTTCTTTACCTGTTATGAAAGCCAGGTGGTAAAGTGCTGTTGTTGTATGAAGACCTTTACTTGTAATATTCTCAATCTCACACAAGGTTTACGAGATTTCTCTGCTTCTCCCCCACATCCTGCAATGATTACAGGACAATAGCTTTGACCTAATATCTCCATTCACTATTTCCCTTCACACCCTAATATCATCTCCAGCTGAAGTCCTCTTTTTGTGTTTGCGTGCGATGGGCTGCACTTCATTGGCTCCAGTTAATGCCATAGACTGGCCTTTAGAGGACAGGGCAGCAGCTTAAACTGCAGCCCAAAGAGAAAGGGCTGCTTGGCAAATAGGTTTCACTTCAGTAGCCTGTCAGGATATGAAAAAGCCCTTCAGTCAGTTGAAGCACACTTCAGCCCTTCAGTCAGTTGAAGCACACTTAGTGCAGAGACAGACGTCAGATAGATGGACGCATCCACTGCTCAGACGGCTAAGACAGCAAGCTTCACAACAGAAGTTGGTTTTTTCTATGCAAACTTTTTTTTCTCTCTCCAAAAAGTTTATAGGCACTGCTAGGTAACAGGCATGAGTAAGAGAGGGCTACTATATAATCACACTTTTTTGGAAACTATGACCATAGCTCACCACCAGTCACCACTTTATTTTGCATAACTTTTTTTCCAGGAATGTGTTAAAAATAAATCCCCCCCCCCTTTAAAAAAAGGGCTCCTTATGCTTTCATTGGCAAAGTAGATTTCCTCAAACCACAAACCATTCTTGTTCACTAGTTACAAATTTTCTGCATATCAATCTTTTCTATACCTTTTTTTTTGTTTGTTTTCTTCACCTCACATTCCCCTTTGTGTGCGTGACTACATATGTAGTCTTTAGTTCATGCTGTGAGGAGAACAAATTACCATTAACCCACAGAAGGAAGAGCTGGAGTAGGATGGAGGTGCCACAGATCAAGGAGATGTGCTCGTTCATCTTGTTAGCGTTTGTCTGTCATAAGCGGCCCTGCAAGCTGTTTTGATTGATGATATGGCAGAGGCGCGACATGCTTCGCATTTCCCAATTAATCACAGCAGCAGTATTTACACAGCGGGACTACCAGCACTGCATTAACCACCCAGCCTCATCCCAAAAGAGCTTCAAAGAGCACCTTATTATTTATTTTTATGAGATTCTCTTCTCACATCTCTTTGTCCATTTGCTGGCACTGCGGGGTTGGTGGAGATAGTCATCATTTCAAGCAGCTGGCACTGGTCTTTGCCAACCAGGAGCAGATATGAGCAGCATCACATTCGTTTGACTTCATTGACACATGACTCGTTTATCCTGATATTGCACTCGTATCTCCTGATATTGCACCACTACATGGTAACTCTCTTCCCCAGTGCACTCTCTGTCTTATCTCTTCAGCTCTCTGGGTATCACTCTAAAACTGTATCTGACATGTGTCCAGACACTGTACTAAGCTTGGTCAAACAACTGCTCATGTGCAGATGTATGTCATCTGGATGTTTTTAAAGTACTGTAGACAAACATCTATTGAGGCACAAATTTACTATACTGGGATCAACATTATTTTCTCTGTGTGAGGAAATCTTAGTGCATTACCCTTTACCTGTCCAATTGTGGGGAGGCCAGCTGGAGTCCAGATGCCCATTTTTTCCCTAAGGCAGTAGAAGCATGGCTTCACTGCCTTACTTCATCTCAGAACTCCCAATGACACTTCCTACTGTGTATTTTTGTAACTGTCAGTCAGTCACTGATGTTTTCACAATCAGGGTTATGGATCAAAAGGTTTTTTAAAGCTTTTTTTAAAGGCTTTTTAAAAATTCGCCGTAAGTTTTGCAGTCATTATGTATGCCTTTTGATCCACTGTCCTCTGCTGCCCAGAAATCACTACGATGTGTTGAGCCAAGGTTAGGATACATTGGCTGTCTCAATAGGTAAACTTAAGTGCTGTAGCCAGGTGACAGGGAGGCTGGGCGGTCACTCCAGCGGAATAGTGATTGAAATGGGGCAAGATGCCAAGGAGCCAGGTGGGTCTTGCTGTAAGGGGGTGACAGACATAGTTATATGCAGGGGAAAGGTCATGTTCTTCAGAGCTAAATGGAGTCAAGAAAACACTGACTTCCCTGCTGGCATGGCTCTTGAGAATACAGTTAGGGAAAAGGTCCATGAGACTGTCTGCATGTGTGTATGGGTGTGAAAGAAAGCAGAACAGTTCAAGGGAAGTGAAAGAGACTGAGCCATGGTGGTGTGGGTGGATACCATACACGCACCGTGTAAACGGGTGAGCGAGTGCTTTGCAGCAGTGCTATTACTGTACATTTAAATTGCAGCCTCAGCTAACAGTAGTACATAAATCTCAGACAGAAAAGGGCCACCAAGAGATGGGTTCCTGGAGGTTACTCTTTCACACATTTGCAGAATCCTCTGGATCCTGAGCAAATACTATAATCTGTCTCTTGCTTATTTCCATGTCTGTGCAAGTACATTGTTCTGTTTGTGTTGGTCCTTCTCCTGATACATCCAGAGAAGTTTGATCATGCAGCTCCACCGTATTGCTGGAAGGAAAATGAAACTTGGACAGTGCTTGGGCTGGGATCCAATATACACAAGACAGTTAGGATGTCCTGCAACAAGACCAGACCAGACCAGGGATGAAAAACATGGCTGTTAAAACAACTGCATTCATTTTATAGTTCCAAAAGCATTTGAGGGGAAAGGAGAGCACAGGAAGTCTCTCTACTTAAAAAGCTCTTGATCTGGGACTGCAGATTTCTCCATGTTGTCAGAAGAGCAATTTGTAAATGCTTGTTTCTAATTACACAAATCTGACTTGTCCAGTCCCCAAACCCTTGTAATTGCTAAACAATAATCTACAGTGTATTATTGGTCCTATAAATATTCATTTATTTTTGCATTAAAATTTGTATTTACTCCTCTTATAAGATCCTAAAATGAAAAATACACAGGCTTGTGCTCTAACTGGCAAATCCTGACTTTGGTGGCAAAAGTACAATAACCTGGGTAATCTTACCTATATGACCAGTAATACATGAGTACTAACAAGAGGGCGAATCCTAATAAGAGTACGTAAGTTAATAATGCAAAAGCAAATATATTAAAATACCAAAAACAGCACATTTGAGCTTTTCTGTGAATATGTACCAACAATCTCAGACAAAGATGAGAGCGTGCATCTCAGTGATGCAAACAAAAGAGAGCACACCAGGAAAAGACAAGTATGTAGACTGAATTACAATGAATCCTCCCTCTGCCTCCACTTATGAATGTTTGATGATATGCAACACAAAGAGCAGCCCCCAACCTCCTTCCCTAATTTACCTTCATCTCAAAGAGCTTCTCAGGGGTGAATTTTCAGCTCCTTTTTGATAAACTATTGCAATGGTGGGCACTGCTGGGAGTGCTGTGCTGTATTTAATTCAGTGATGTGTGTGTATATGTGTATGTGTGTTTGGGGGGGGGGGCCTCTTGGGGTATTCATAAATCTGCCATGCTAAAGGAGGTAGATACTCAGTGAGTTGCTGTCCATGGTGCTGAAATCTTGTGTGAATAGTGGTTTGTTTTCTTGAAGTCAGGAACACCAGGACACTGTCAATGAAGCCACCTTTTGAGATGGACTTTTGTCATGAATTTGAATGCCTGATGGCCAAATGTGAAGTGGCTAGGAAGAAAATCAATACCTCTAAGGCTGAAGTCATTCTCTCCCTGAAAACAAATTAACATGCATGTTGTGGAGGTGTTATGCAACAACTCACGCGAAGCATAGACAGGATGCATGTGCAGGTAAAGTGTCTATAATAAAGCAAACAAACAACATGTACAAAGGGAAAACAAAACTTGACAGAATATGGAGCAAAGTGAACAAGCAAATAGAACACCAAACATAAACGAGCATAACCATAAGAATAAAACCAACCAGTATTACAACATTAACTGTCAAAGGAGACACAGGAACAAGGGGAATAAACACAGACTAATGAACGCTAATGAGACACAGGTGGAAACACTAATGACTGAACAAAGTGTTTGACCAGAAACAAAAGTGGAACTAAACGAAACCAAAACACAGAGCATCTGGCAAAGGTGTCACCATGGGAACCACAATGCTACAGTGACAAAATAGTTTAAGTATCTTGGGATTTTGCTCACAAATTATGAACAGGGTCAGCTGTAGCAATGTTATACTCCCCAAACTGATCTGTGTTAATGAAGCAGGAACTTAGTCCTGTGACATCCACATCCTCCGCTGAGGTCATGAAATATCTGATTATGTCTGATTATGAGCACAAGCAATGCAAATGAAATTTCTTCCAATGGTAGCTGGGCTTGCATTCCGGTTATAGAACTTTGCCGTCCAGGAAGGCATTAGAGTAGAGCCACTGCTCCTCAATATTGAGAGCAGAAAATTGGTTAGTTGCCACTATAGCTGCTGCAGGCATGGCCCAGTAGAAGGAGGACCAGAGGAAGACCTAGGATTCACTAGGAGAGATTATATCTCCCAGCTGGTCTGGGTGCATCTGGGTGTCCCATAGTAGAAGTCTGTCATGGGAAAAAAAGTCTGGGCTAATCTTCTCAGTCTGAATGTCAGAATGAGATCATGTAGACATGATAATGTAGCCAATACTTTACAATTGTAAAAAATAAATGTAAATTAAATACAAAATAATCTTAAGAATGTAAGTCATTTTAAACCCTCTGGGATCCAGAGTTGTTCTTTATTGTAATCAATATATAGGTCTTTCCATCTTTCCATATAGTAGAATATATATATATATATACATACACTAATTAATATAGTATTACAGCATGCTTTTTCATATCACCTGATAGACTGCATGGTTACTATGGTTACTATCGTTACCATCTTACTGGTGCACCTCAAAAGGTACATTGCATTGTCAAGAGTTCTACACGTAAATATTCTGCTTACTTGATCTTACAAGTACACTATAATAAATGTTTGTTTTATAAATGTACTTGTTTTAAAATTGTACCCCCTATAGTGCTCTAATGTTTGCATTTAAAGTGTTTGCATTCAAAGGTCTGCAAGGTAATGTGAAAAGTACCCCAAAGTTTAGTTATAACTGTATAATTAGATGTGTTCTGTACCAATGTGCTGTGAATTTTCTCCAGGTTGCCTGCATTCCCTCCACAAATACTGACTACAGCTCCCACAACTACTGTAACACTTTCTCAGGAAACAACAAAGATCAGTGTCCAAAGCTGCCTCAGCATCACCATTTTGCTTTAATCAATAATTTTTAATAGACTCTGGCCTTGATTGAGTATGGATGTCAGTTGTGCGGAGGCAGAGAGAAAGCCATATTAATCACTGAAAAGATCTTTTTATTATGGCTCTGCCATCTCCCCACCCCCTGCTCTGAGCTCTCAGCCCCCAGGAGAACGTGAGCTGATTGAGAGCTAGAGTTCGGTTCCAGTTGAGGAACGAGAGCTTTTCATCAGAAATGCTCACAATTAGAGTATACACTGGGGTATACACTCCATGTCTTTAACACTCCAATCAACATGCTGTGGAGTGCAAAAGCGGCTGGGTTGTGAGCAGCTAGTTTAGTTACAGCTTTGTCAGAGATTCTGGCGATTGTAATTAATTTGCTTATCACTGAGCAAATGTCCAGCTTCTGTTCAGCAGCCATATTAGATGGAGAGTTCTCCTCAAGCTACAGTTACCTTAATATACTGAAGGTGTCATTTGGTCATTAATGTTTTGGCTTTTTTGCAGCATTTATCTTTTTCAAACTATTGTTAGTGTAATTAATTGCTTTTCTCATATAACTTTGTGTGACCAAACACCACAGAGTAACAGGAAGCTTATTTAAAAGGAACAGTTTTTGCTTCTAACATGCTAACAGTGAAGGACACCCAGAGGGACCAGTTAGTATGGCCTTATGTCCCAGAAGCTTCCATTCACTCTCAACATCACCATTTCTTGGGCAGGAGTATTTGTTCAACCACAGTTTGGCAAGTTGCTGCCAGTGTGGATGACCTTAACTGAATCCCAGCTGACATTTCAAATGATCTAGAGCTGCCATCCTGCATCAGGCCAGTAAGTCACTACGCAAGACTGCCTGGAGCTTTTCTATCAGCAGTCACTCCTGAATAATAGAAGGTAATTACGATTCTTCCCATGAATGCATGATAAAGAGCTTCTGGCCCTTTTGTGTTGCTCCTGCACAGTGAACTGCACATTCGGTTGTGCTTTTGGCCTCTCATTATGACATGCAGAACCCAGCCAGATGTAAAGCTCCATACTGTCTGAGAAATTTGTTTCAATTTATGCAGGCTGCACTCATGAATGTCGATTAGTAACATATAAAGAAAAAGCTAACAGGCATTCTCATCCCATTCTGCTCTTTATCAGTCCTGGATGTGATCCATTTGGGTTTAATGGTGCAGCTGAGGAGCTTTTGTTTGCGATTCAATGTGTGTATGGCATTTTACATGGCTGTTTTATGCAAGCTACACAATCATTATTGACTATTAGTGCATAGAATAGGTCTGTTCCTCAGAAACATTCATCTGATTTAACTCCAAACTCCTGTAAAGATTTTCTGTCCTACTCGGTTTTCAAATATCTCTTACTTTTTCACTTTTTCTCATCCTTTAGCTCATCCTCTCTCTCTCACACGCACACAAAACGATGCCAAACTGGAAGTGTAAGGGCACTAAGCAACACCCACTGGCTCCCATGATTTGAAAGCCACACACAATGAGCCGAAGGTTAAACAAACCCTCCCTGTTTGTACTAAAGAACCCATGTTGCGCGCTACATAGAGCACAAGCCAAGGGCCCAGTGGTCCTCCACAGCCAACTGTAAACACAAGCGAGCAAATGGGAAGAGGTGTGGCAGCTCCCACACTTCGGCTCCCTCTGGCGGGTCATATCCTATGAATGTCTGCTGCAGGTAAACAGCTCTATTAGTACTTTGCCCTTGATGCAGTCACTCGAACTCAAAACTCCCCTCAGAGTTCCTCACAATGGTGCTTCATCTGAGTTATTCATCAGCTACACCTCCCCCAGTGAAATATAACACCTTAGGGGGTATTTAACTGGCTTCTCCTTATTTTGTATTCACTATGGGAGTGCACAACATCACTGTGCTTTCTTCTTCCTCACAGGCATGCATGAGTTTATGAAAGCTGCATTTTGGGTTTGTCCTGTCATGGATCAACATCATCCATTTTGCTCATGTTCAAAACCACAAATCAAAACTGTTCTGAAGGCAGCTCTACCTTGGAGGCAGAATGAATCTAATTGGCTCAGACCATAACCAATGTCATTCAAAATAACCAGTAAGCAGAGCTTATCTATAGAATGTGTTTTCTCAGTATATGTACACATTATCAAATATATGCTAATTGTTGTTGTACCTACTGTTTTAATGAATCATTACAACTCAAATCAAATCAAATCAGATTTATTGTCACATCACCAGAGTACAGGGACACCAGTGAGTGAAAAACTTGAGTGCGAGTTCCACAAATTGCAGAGACAATATTTACAGTATAAGAAATACGAATTATAAATAGGAAATAGGAAAACGATTTAACTGGCATATATACATATGGTAAAAATGTTACCATATTAATCGCTTATAAAGCTTATAAATCTTATAAATCTTTGTATTTGTTTGTTGTTATGTTATGTTAACTGAAAATGCTAGCTAAATAATGGCAACTTAATACCTTGCTAGCAGTCTTAAATGTTGTGCAGTTTAATTTTCCAAAAAAAGTTTTTCCAAGTCTCAGCAGAATTCATTCCGTATATGTGCAGCTTCCAAATTAAGCTTTACAGTAGTTTAATTTCCGGTTCATAAAAAATGTGTACTTCACAGCCATGTTAACATTGCCATGGTGATGACATTCCAACTGAGGAAGTTGTGGAATGATATTTAAATGCTCTAATGCCTCTGAGGCAGGTATTAATCTAGAATGAATACATTCCAGGTATAAGACTGGCATTTCTGCTTATATATGGGATGATGATGTTAGCCAAGGTATTCCCAAGGTATTCGAAAGTCTCCACCCATTGCTTGTTAACCAATCACATTAATCTCTGCTCATTGACTTAACTACTTATGTTCACTCTGCCTCCAAGGCAACGCTGACTTCAGAATACTTTTGAGCTGTGCTTTTGCACATGAGAATCCATTTCCCTTTGATCTTTCTTTTTGTGCCATATACGATTTATGCAGTGATCTTTTTCTCTGTATTGTAGCCCTCCTTTTATGTATGTACCATTGCAGCCTTGCTAATTCAGTGTGTTCCACAGAGCCTGTACAAAGTGAGCCCTGCTCAGGGTCAAGGTGTTCAGCCAGCATGGGCCTATTTTCTCATCTGTGGGTCGCAATGCTTTTCTTTTTCCTTTATTGAGTGCTTGCTATATTGTCTGCCCTGTATTGCAATGGCCATGAGTCAAGTCAAGGTTTGACTTTGAAATCAGTTGCTCCAGTTGTTGTGGATCACTATTATTTTCATACTATCAGAAAAGAAATTGACGAATCAACTTCAGTGATAGTTATCTAAGTAAGCAGAGTTAGTTATTTAGGTAAATGCATTGCAGATGTGGAAAGAAAACCATTTTCCATATTGTTTCAAATCTAACACTTGGGTCTGGTTTCTTATACACAGATTATGCATAGTCCAAAGCAAAGTGATGGATAAACACTAAACTCTAAAATTTATTCCAAGGGTATGCTCAATCTTTGTTAAGAAAAATGGTGCGCTGACTGTGGCAGGGAGGGAGCAAGATGCAAGTGTGCAACTGGAGTTTTTTTATTCTCCATAATAAACAAAAACAGCACTGCAAACACTGTAATGCAAAGCACAAAGAAAAGCAACAAGAGCTGGCAATAAAGCTTGAGGTGTGTAGACGCAGCAGAGTTTGGGAGCACAGTGGTACCACTGGCAGTAAACACTCGGGGTGTCAGCAACACAGAGTGAGATGTATGCACAGCACTGAATGAGCATTCCTGTGGGCTTAAATCAGAGGGACAACAAAAGATGCAAACAAGGAAGAGGTACATGTGGTCAGTATTCAGCTGATTGGGAGCGAGGCAAGGACAGTGTGTGTGTGTGTGTGTGTGTGTGTGTGTGTGTGTGTGTGTGTGTGTTACAAAGCAAGGAGGGATCTCACAATGATCCCCTTGAGTGCTCCAGTGGTGGCAGTGGTGATTTGACAGTGGCAATGCTCTCCTCAATGGGTTCCACGACTATAGGCTTCAGGGTAGAGACATGGAAATCCAACAATGTACAGCTGCTTTCTGGCAAGGCAACCTTGTAAGTCATGTCATTTATATGCCAGAACATGGATTATGAACCTGCATACTTAGGGACCACCTTGCCAATGGGTTCTATCTGGCCTGTCCTTAGTTGGCAGCAATAGTTTTTAGCAGCCATTGGTGGGTGTGCTCTCACATATGTTGGATGGTGAAGGATAGCCGCATCAATGTTCCAGTTGAGGTCTCTTCCACACTCCCTCATGGTGGTTTGAAGGTACTCCAGGTTTTTGCCTCAAGCCAGTGTCTCTACTCTTCCAATGCCATTTTCATTGGTAGTAGATTCCAGTTGCTGACCACGTAATTCCATTGTGTGGGGGTCACCTTACAGGGGAAGAAGGCCACTGGCCTCATTATGGGCTTCTCCCCTGTCAGAACAGAAGCATAATATAGGGTTAGGAGAGTGAAATCAGTACCTCACATACGGCACACACCTGTTGGTCACAGGAAGCCAAACAGGTCAAGACATGATCAATGTAAGCAATGACAGATGTACCCAAAAATCTCCCTAGGGCCTTGTTAATGTATGCCTGAAACACAGAAGGCAGTGTCCCAGCTGCGGTTCCAGCCAGGCTAGGCTGTAAGGAAGAATGAGGTACTCAGCATCCTGAGGCTATGTTAAAAGTAGGCTTCCATTTATTAACCCTTATCAGGTCATAGGTAGTGTGTAGATCATGTTTAATAAAGTAGTAAACCCACATTAACTGCTCGAGGGCAGCAAGGACTAGTAATAATGGGTAGAGGTACTTCACTACCATGTCATTTAAGCCACTGTAATCTACACATGACCTCAACCTTTTACAAAATGATACCTTCTCAGGCACATAAAACACCACTGAGATGGGAGATGTTATTGCCTTCAACTGCCCTCACTTGGAGCCTGACTCCACCCAGCTGCATGTGCTCCTTGGGCGCTGCCTTGGAGGGAACCTCTGTCGAGGGGTGTTGTTTTTCTTCTAGGAGGCGGTCACAGGTAATGGTCAGATGGGTGAGATTGTTCAAAGTAACTGCCTCCTGTTTGAAGGCTTGCTCTGCCTGCTGCTCCCCTTGAAGACCTCTAATAAAAGTGTCCACACTTGTTCCAACACATAGGAACAGCCAGTACTTGGAACCCCATAGTAGAAAAAAAGCCTAATAAAGATCTGGCATAGTGGAAAACATGAAGGAAAGCAACATGTGCAAGTAAAGCTTGAGGAGTGTAGACACAGCAGAGTTTGAGAGCACAGCAGTATCACTGGCAGTAAACACTCAGGGTGTCACTAACACTGAGAGCAAGGACATATGCAGCACTGGATGAATGTTCTTGTGATCTTAAATCAGAGGGAGAACAAAAGTTGCAAACAAGAGCAATGCATGTGCAGTGTGTGTGTGTGTGCGTGTGTGTGTGCAATTGACAATACGCATGTCTCTTAGACTGGGTGCACCGAGACAGGTGCTTGTTGTTTCAGTGATAAACAAGCATACAGACGAGCAGCCTGGTGAAAAGCTTCATGAACCAAAATCTCGATCAGAACATTGCAATTTCTTGATGGATATCTTTGCCTGAATCTAAGAAAGATACATCCATTTAATAAAAAATGTGCACTTAATCTCAGACTCCAGCTGTGACTTGGCAAAATAAATGGTAGATATGTGTTGTGAAATGTTGTGAAGATCTGTTTCTCTCTTGACATTTACATATAGTTGTAATCATATGATCATTGTAGTCATTGGATTTTACATAGGAGCAGAGTTAATGAAACAATCCCCAAAACATTGTCTTAAAGTGAGCCTTAGCTGTCCTTGTTTAGCTGGGCAAAAAAAAAACAGATTGAATCGTCTTGCTTAGCCTTATTGACTGTCTTCACTGTCAAATACTTTTGTCAGTACCACAGTTCCTAGCAGTCCAGTGTTTGAAAATACTGTCCTGTTATTACAGTTTGCCATAAAATAAGTGTTATGTATAGTCCTAGCACCATATTCTGCTGTGTTTTATTTCAGTATGTATGGCATAAAGAGGAACCATGGATGAAGGTTTAAAAGCAGTTTGAATTGTTTGTCCTATAAGGGTAAAATATATATAAGTGACTATAAGTGACCGAAATGATTGCTGGAGAGGGCTTAGTTTTCATGAAGAACTCTCTGGTGCTGTTAAGGAAAGTGATGGCTGTCTGCTCTTGAAGCTACCTCTGCTCAGAAGTGACCACAAAGCCACAGCATAAGAACATAGCTGAGACTTCTGTTTGAGTGACGTCTAGAGAGGAGTAGCATGGGGCATGCAACCACATGGTTAGTGGGAGCTGGAGCACAGTTTTCTCTCTGGGTGGGCTCCTATTAAGGGTCGGGTGTGCTTCTCCTAGACATGATAATCAAGGCTGGAGGTGCCAATTAGAGACTAGGCTAACTAACACTGCCTTGGCCTGCTGTCTCAGAGGCTGAATTCAAATTTTTGTCTTTTGACTGCACAAGTGGAACATGTGAATCTTCTTGGCTGGTTCTGCAGCTCTGCACCCTCAATTACTCATGGCTTGTCGGTCTCTTTCAATGGACAGCTTTGTTTTCAAATTCCTTCAGGGTTCGTTAGCCTAGTAAATGATCGGCAGAGCAAATGACCTGGTTCACATACAGACACAAGCTCCTGTATCAAAGACAAAGTTATCAAAGAGTTTTTCATAGTATCAGTTATTCATATAGAATCTTAGAAGTTCAGAATTCTAGGAATCAATATTAACATTAATATTAAATATTAAAGTCAGAAGAATAAGCATAAGCAAGTAATGTTTTGTTAATCTGTAGGGGAAAGGTTGTTTGTATGGTCCATATAGTGTTTGCTATACCTGCTCAGTAAACATTTCAGTGTTTTGTAGTTCTTGTGTGTAATAGCATTTGTTCCTATTCTGTAATATACCCTGTTAAAAGTTTCTGCATGTGCTTGCTATCCCTTTAATTACATTACCACAGATTTCCAAGTAGTTATGGCCAGTTTCCTACTAAAAGAAGCTTGCAGCCAGGCTATTTTTGAACTGTGAACTAGGAATAAATTTCTGCTTTGAGACACTTTGTAAACAGGGCTCCAGCATTAGCAACGTGTATCTCAGTTTGTTAGGCATCCTGCACTTTAAGGTGCTTTGAAATGCAGACATTTTACACCACTGTGAGTGTCATGTGGCCCTCTCACTGGCAGAAGTTAGACAGATTGGAGATGGCCTGCAAATCATGTGGCTGATGAAGTCAAGCCTGGTGTCACTTCCTGAATTGAGCAGTGTCCTCAAGGTGTAACCAGAAATGATCTTGCAGTATCCATGAGTTGTGAGTTATTAGTTGAGTTATGAGTTTTATGACTAAGTGCCTGGAGAGTTGCTTGTTCTTTTCAGCATCATGTCTGGCCCTCATTGGGTTAGCCACCTGCTGCTATCGATCTTAATCTATACTGTAATTTAATATCACAATCCCCATGATGGGACACGGTGGGAAAATGAACACACTTTCTATATGGTACACTCAGTAAAAATGCAAAATTAAAAATTACATTCTGCACCTCAGCATGTAGTCATTGTTACATTTAATTGTTTAAAATTTCATTTGCTAGAATTCAAAACAATGGAATAAATTTTATGGCAGAACAGAAAAAAACTTTACTATTGAATAGCTTATGCACAGCATTTGTGACCTCTGGAAATGACAGTTCTGTTCTCATGGTTCATTGCTATATTTAAATTACTTTTTGATCAAATAAATGAAGTATTACATGAAGTGAAGTATTTTTGCCATGCACCTGTATGTATTGTAAAAACAATTCCCCCAAAGTATTGAGAATGAAGGAGAATGCTAATCTTTTAATTTCATTAAGTATGTGAATTATTTTCCCATCCTCTCATAGACTAGTAATTTCAGGGCAATCCATCAGTTGTTTTAGATACACTCAGTAGATACATTTTTTGACAGGTGCTGGACTAATGGAAACTGTTCTTTCAGTAGGTGTTCAAGAAAGGGAACATGAAGGCAAATCTCACTGTCGTGCACCACAAAACATTAAATGCCAGTAAAAAAGAGTGAATAGGCAGTTACAGTAAGAGAGACAGCTGGAACCCTGTATCTGTCTCTCTAGCAAACCTGTATTAATGTTGGACTATATGATTGATGTCTTGCAGTGCTTGGAGACACTGATTCACTATGACATTGATTTTAAAACAATTGAACAGAAAAAGAACTATCGCTGCAAGCTAAATAGTCTGTTCCTAGACTTTTCCTTCAAAGAGCAAAAGGGGAAATGGGTGATTAAGCTGAAGGTGAGTGTAGGAAAATGGGGAATAAATTTTGTAATTAGTTGGTACATTAGGTGTAATTTGACTGTTGTATTCCCAGGGCACTTTCATGGTACCCAAGGTTAAGTGAGACAAACAGCAGAGTTAATGACAGCTGTTAGCGTATGGTCAGACTGCTAAATGCACTGTCTTACACCTGTCTCTGTCTTCTGGACAGAGGAAGAGGGACAGAGCCTCAATTTCAATGTTTAGAATGATGCCCTTGCTGATATACCTCAACATGGACTAGTAAGGCACTCAGTCAATATACATGTAAATTGCTCAACCTAATCAATTATGTCCATAAAATACAGAGAACTTTCTATTCACTAATAATGAAGTCTGTTCAGAAATCTTTTTTTTTTCCAAAAACGGTCTTGCTTTCCTGCTGATCTGCTCCGATTTGTTTTGAGTTTTTTATGTATAGTACACAAAAAATCGATATGAAAGAAATTGAACCAGTTTGTAGTCAGAATAAGATTTTTGTTAATATATTGCTTTTTACAACAGCCATTGTTACAAAGTGTCACGCCAGAGGTGCAGGGAGCTGTAAAAAGCGACTCCAACGTGAGTTAGTTCAAAGTGAAACCGTTTATCTTCGGTTTTGAATTCACATGTAACAGAAAACAGACGCTTACCACAAGCGACAACCATTAATGACCACGAACCATTCACAGAGACATCCATAGACCAACAAGGACGTAGTGACATGCACACTCTTATATACACACACCCTGACGAGACACAGGTGACACGAGTAACACTAACAATCACTCACGCATAACATTGACAAGCATTCACAAACATCAACGAACGTTCACGAACTCCGACGACACAGACACACAACCCCATACGGACACGCCCACACAGAATCGAGACAGGGGAGGCGGCCAGGGCGGCCACCGTGACACAAAGCAGCTTTACAGATGTTCAAGCCCCCAATGAGCAAGCCAAGGGCAACAGTAGCAAGCAAAAACTTCTTGTGAGAAAGAGGAAGAAACCTCGAGAGGGTACCCAAGACTCAGCGGTGGGGCCCATCCTCTTAATACAATAATACAAACAGTAAGTCCATCCATTTGCAGCAGTGAGTGATGTACACTTGGGGAGGCTCAAGTAGAGGAAGGGCATTGGGGTGAATCAGGTAAATCAGCAGATCATGAGTCAGGAATCTGGATTTCTAGTATCTCCTGGAGCCTCAAATGTAGAGTACTGTAGACAAGTACTGGCTCTGTGATAATAATGTTTCCTCCTGCTCCTCAAACATAAGAACAAAATGATTTAAATCAACTGGAAACACCCTGAAAAACCTTGAAAAACTATTTAGAAGTCCAGAATCCTCTAAATATGAAGTCTAGTCCTCTAAATTCAAGTGTTGCCCATGCCATAAAATGGGTTTGATCAGATATACTTGCATAACAACAATGACAACAATAATCATCATAATAATAATACATAAGATTTAAATAGCGCTTTTCAAGAACACAACGCATAAGGTAATGTCATGAAAATGCTTGTTGCTTTAATCTCCTGCATAGATTTTTCCAGACTAAATCTTCCATTCATCATGCATGGCTTGAACAAAGCACCTCTGTGATATACTGGGCTGTGAATGTCACAGATCGCTTTGTTCACTGGGATACCAGATATTGATGATTAGAGCAATGAGCAAACTCCATTTTCTTATATTGATCCTCTCATAATGTGTTAAAGATTGCAGGGCATCAGAGAGAAAATTTTGATCTTATTTCTGAGCCATCAAACAAGGCATCCGTATATACAGAACAGCTTTGTTATGGATTTTGCTACCCATGAAATATAAATAGGTGTAAAGATTACAAAAAATACTGGGCAAGCATTAGCCCATGATCCAGAAAGCAGAGCTTACCAAATTCTGAGCAGCACACATTTGTTCTTATCTCACTGAGAACAGTGGAAATCCCTAGCCACAGTCCTAATCTCGTGCCTCCAAGTCAGCCTGCTAAACTGGTAAGATCTTATTCAGTTAGGTGTACATGTTTGGGCTTGTTTCACAACATATTTGTGCACAGGGCTTTGATCGGGGTAAGATATCTTCGGCCCTTGAGTTTATTGCTTTCTTTTTAGTGCTGTCCTATTGTTTTGGAATTGTTCTTCCCCCAAATTCCATTCATCTAATCTCTTATTGGTTTACTTGGTCCTGTAGCAGTGTTGTCATTTTTAAAAACTGCTCAAAGGGTTTTAAAGTAAAGCATAAGACACATAATCTTGAAGGACTGTTGTGCAGGATCTTTGAACTTCTACAGGGACATTGTGTTATACCTGTAGTGCTACTGCTTTGTTATATTAATTCTTGGCTAGATAATGAATTTGATAAGCTGTTTGTCTTTACACTTTCTCTTAATTGCTTTCAGAGTGTGAAGTACTGTTGTAATTACTGTGTGGACCAACTATAGCTTCAAATATTGCAAATATTGCATTTTTTTAGACTATTGTTAATTTAATACCAGAGCCTGACATCAGCAGTATATTGGCAGGTGGATTTTCTATACAATTGATTTGGGATAGCTCTTCAGTGCATGCAGGACATGAAGCATCCTATATGTATGTAAGAGTTTAGCTTGCTCTGGGCCAGATGATAGTGTTCCCATACCAACAAGTCTGTAATAATTAGTGCATATCGAATGTATATTATTGAATACGATAATTCATTAATAAATTATCATAATCATTAGACCTTCTCTGCCTTTAGGAAACTACAAATCAAACTTAACCAACAGCCCCCCCATCACCACCACCCATTGCCACAACTGTCCATTGCACCTTAATCTTAATGCTCTAAGAATCAGTTTCCCTTTTATCTAGATGGATTGTCTGAAATGACTAATGAACTTTATTCACCCTGGTTGCCATGTAAGCATTGCTTTTTTTAACCTATAATGGGTACATCTTCTGGACCTCAAGGACTTGCCCACTGCCTATAAACTTTAAAATAACCAGTAAATTATACAGCTACAGAGATGTGACTAGGTAAAACAGAATGACAGAAGGGGTCCTTAGTATGCGAATTCTCCTGTTTAGATGGCTTTTCTGCTTCCTGATTATCAGGGTAGATGCCAGAAGTGGGACTCTCTATACTCATGTTCTCCTTTAGCGCTGAGCATGCACCACATCCTGTCACCTCTTATGCTCAGAATCATTCATAGTAGAGCCACAAACAGGACTGGCTTCTCTCCCCTTAGGCAGTGGCTTTATTTCCGATGCTTTTTTGAATTCTTGTCTATAAAAGTTGCTGAGACGGCTGCCCGGCCATTGTTCCTACCCACTGGACATTCTAGATCTCTATTGCTACATTATGCAGTTGGCAAGTGCTGCTAGCATATAGGTATGCTGGCCTCCAGCTACAGTAGGAAGAAACATATGCAGGCTACAGAGCTATACAGGCAGATATCAAGAGTTCTGAGTATCAAGGATCACACAGATGTCAGGTGTGTTGATATGAAGGGCATGAGTGCTAATGCACTGTGATGAACAAATTTGAACGGGAAGCTGTCAAAGTAATTTATGAAATTCAGTACCCTAATGACTCCTGTCTCATTTGCTATGTTCTCCTATAGCTGAAATTCTAATGACTCCTGTCTACTGCTGTACATTTTCTCTTCATCTTCTCATCTTTTTTTTATTTGTCTTCTTATATATTGCCTGTCGGGAATAGTGCTAAGTACAGTATAATTATTTTCCAGGGTGTATCTCCATAAAGTGAATGGATTAGAAAACCTGCCTCCCCAGCACTTTCCCCACACTCATAAAAGTACAGAACTGGCAGAGGATTTGGCCAGCATGCAGACTTCAATTCATATACATCTGCTGTCTTGCACCTCTGGCTTCAGTGACAAAAATGTTGCCTGACCACAGCCCAAAAGCTGACTGTGTTCTCCTAGTCTCCAACAGATCTGCAGGTTTTTGTGTTTTCCTGGTTTGTTTCGCTCTCAGTTTGCTCTGAAAGAAGTCATGCAAATTTATTTCCATTCATTTGATTACAAATGGACCCCAGATAACATAGCATAACAAAATGCCGCATAGCCTGCTGAAAAAAAAGGGGGAGCTCTCTGCAGGGGTCTTTTACGGTCATGTAGCCATTCAAGTTCTTTGCAATTATACAACAGTTCTGACTACACTGACTACACTTCAGATTTTATGGAAAGCATTCTACTTGCTGTCATATCTGATAGCAGGGTGGTTATTCTTCTAAGCCAAAACTCTATTATTCTTTGTACAGAAGAAATTGCTAAACATAAAGTATATGTAAATACATATAAACCCTCAATGATGGAAACCAACAGGGCCCACCTTCCCTCGCCTTACCAGGGTGTCACCCTGGAGAGGCTGGGGGAGGGGCCGGGTCTCCACCCATTGGGCCGGGCCGGGCTCAGCCCAAATGAGTAACATGGGTCTACTCTCTCACGGACCCACCACCCGTGAGAGATTTAGGTTTGGGGGTTAGGTGCAGTGTGGATCACATGGTGGCTGAAGGTGGGGGCCTTGGCATTGTGAACCTCTTCGAATTTCCAACACCGATGCAAGTGGCAGCCTTTCCAGTAGCTTCGTCCAAGAAGTGTGGTTTTTTTGTTTAGTTTTTTCATGTTTTTATTCGTCTTTTTAATAGAACTCACATCTGGTGTGCATCTTATTATATCCCATGGATATGTTTATTTCAAGTATGGAGGGCATTGGAGTACACTGTGTTTATTCTCAGAAACAACTGCTTGCCCTACGACCCAAGGGATGCAAGGGCATTGTCCACACAAACTGAGGAACTGAGGCAGAAATATAGAGGCTGCAGAGCTGGAGCTAAGCTATTGGCTAAGCTAATGGCTAGGACGATGGAGAACCGGTGGAGGTACAAACCCTCAGTTCCGTTGGTGGTTATGTGAAATGTTAACTTGCTGACCAACAAAACTGGCAGGACTGGTGAAGAATCAGAGGCTCTACACAGAGTGTAGCCAGCTGTGTTTCAGAGAGACATGGCTTACTGGCGACATTCCGGATGCTAACGTGGAGCTACGTGGTTTCACCACAGTGAGAGTGGACAGGGACGCAAAGCTGAGCAGCAAGCGCAAAGGTGGGGGGCTCTGTTTATTAATACCAGATGGTGCAACCCTGGACACGTAAACATGAAGGACATCATCTGCTGCTGGGACATTGAACTGCTAGCGGTGAGCCTTCGACCGTATTACACTCACACCATTTTCACGTGTGTTTACATCCCTCCAAGGTACAAGGTAGTGTGTGACATCATCATCTCCACCATCGCAGCACTACAGACACAACACCCTGAGGTTTTCTTCATAATCTCCAATGACTTTAATCATGTCACACTGGACTCCTCTCTCCCTGCTTTTCATCTGTTTGTGGACTGTCGTACCAGGAAGAACAGAACCATTGATCTGCTGTACGCCAATGTAAAGGATGCATATTGCCACCACTGGGGAAATCAGATCATAATCTGGTTCTGTTATAGCCCCAGTACAACTGATTGGTCATAAGGCAGCCCTTCACCAACCACTCATTCAGGGTTTGGTCCTAAAGGATTGCTTTGACACAACAGACTGGAGTGCGCTGATAGACCCGCATGGGGAGGACATTGAGGCTGTGAGACACTGCATAACAGACTACCTCAACTTCTGCAAGTATGTTGTGTTCATGCATGGACGCAGCTTCCCAAACAACAAGCCCTGGATTACTAGTGATGTCAAGGACCTCCTTAACCAAAAGAAGAGGGCGTTCAAAGATGGCAACTGGACAGAGCTGAAGCGTGTACAGGTGGAACTAAAGGTCCGGTTTAAAGAGGCCAAGGAGTCCTACGGGACAAAGGTGGACCGGAAGCTGCAGGAGAAGAACATGAGGGAGTTCTGGGATACGATGAAAACCATCACAGGTTGCAAAAAGAACTGCAGCAGCTCAACATACAGAGGTGGAGACAGAGCAAACCAGTTTAACACTACAATGGTGAAAGATACGAAAAGTTTCATAAGGCAAATCAGCCACCCAGTTGCCCACTCCCCTGCTGTGAATCAGTTATCTAAAGGACTACTATATTGCTATTGACGCTAGTGTTTTCCCTCTTCAGCAGCAAAAAAGAGTTCCTCTCTGCTGTTGGACTCACAGTCAGCAAAGCCAAAGTTTGCAAGCAAGTGTAGATCCTCTTGTGGAAAAAATTGCAAAAAAATATATATATAATGATTCATGCACGTTTATATGTCAAATGTGACAATAACATACACAGGCAATAATGATATGGTTATGTGATAATGTTTCAGAGGTGTAAATCAGATATGAAATCAATTAATTGATCTATTTATCTATCTCATCAGCTACATATGAATATTTGATATTTGAGAGAGAGATTGCTGCAGAAAACCTAGGGCTTTCTGAATGCACACTAGAGTTGCAGTGTCAATGCTCCCCTGTCATCAATTTACATAATAAATGCCCCCAGAAGATTGGCTCTCATTCTAAACCACACTTCCAACATCACCACCATTACCTACACCATCAGCTGCCAAAATGAACATCCACTCCCACAATCCCCCTACCTTCACTGTGGGGCACCACAGGGGACAGTGTTCTCTCCAGTCTAGTTCACGCTGTACACATCGGACTTCAAATATAAGTTCTGCTGAACTTTGCCAAAACAAAAGAGATGCTGGTTAAGGCACTTGACTTGAATCAGCAGGTGGCTGGTTCAAGCCCCACCTCTGCCAAGTTGCCACTGTTGGGCCCCTGAGCAAAGCCCTTAACCCTCAACTGCTCAAGATGTATTCAGTCACAATTGTAAGTCGCTCTGGGTAGAATGTAAATGTAGACTTCAGAAATTCCAGGCCAATCTCCATTAAGGGGTGGATGTTGAGATGGTCAGGATGCAGCAATGTATGACCATGTCCCTTGGGGGGTCCTGTGGGGTGTCCTCCAGGAGTACAGGGTACATGGCTTGCTTCTACAGGCCATTCAGTCTCTGTACGAACAGCGCAGGAGCTTGGGTCGCATGTCCTGGCTTCAAGATTTCAAGTCTTTGTTTTGCGGATGATGTGTTCCTGTTGCCGTCATTATGCCAGGACCTCCAGCTCTCTCTGAGCTAGTTTGCAGTCAAGTGTGTCTGAGGTGACAATCATCATATTTAAATCTGAGACCATGGTACTCAGTCAGAAAAGGGTAGAATGCTCCCTCTAGATCAGGAGTGAATTCTTGCCCCAAGTAGAGGAGTTCAAATGTCTCGGGATCTTGAGGGAAGGAAGGAGCGAGATGTTGACAGGCACACTGGTGCAGCGTCTGCAGTGTGGCCCGTTATGGTAAAGCTCTCAGTTTACCGGTCAATCTACATTCCAACTCTCATCTATGGTCACAGCCTCTGAGTAGTGACCGAAAAGGACGCAATCACTGATACAAGCAGCCAAAATGAACTTTCTCTGCAGGGTTGCTGGACACTCCTTTAGAGTTAGAGTGAGGAGCTCAGCGATCTTGTAGAGGCTTGGAGTAGAGCCGCTGCTCCTCTATGTTGAGAGGAGCCAGCTGAGGTGGTTTGGGCATCCCCGCAACCCGGACCTGCATAAGTGGTAAAAGATGGATGGATGGAATGTATATTTGATACTATGTTTAGGACTTCAGGTGTTGTTGTCATTGCAACATATCACCATAAGCTATTGCTATGCTATTGCTTGGAAACATATATGACACACATAGTAAACAACAGATCACTCACACTAATGGAGTTTTTTTATGCCTGTCTTCAGTCAAATCAACTTCAGAATATTCTATTATTCTACCAATATGTGAAATGCACAACCATGGAGAAAAACACCTGAGATCATGTCAAACTAACATAAGAGATGCTTACAAGGCTATATCCTTCCCCCAGCTTGGACAGTCAGACCACCTTTTTCTGTTTGTTGTCCCATCTCACAAAGTCCTTGATAAGACTGCTAAGACAACCAGCAGGACAGTTTAAGTTTGGCCTGAGGGGTCATCTTTTAACTTTATTGCTGTTTTGAACATACAGAATGCAATGTATCTGAACAACAGACAGACCTGGAGATATTATCTACAGTCATACATTAACTGTTTAAATGTCACTGTTGGCAAAATGATTGTTTTGTACACAAATGAGAAACCATGGATGAACCATACATAAGATTTAACTATGGATGAAACCATGGATGAACCATACATAAGATTTAACCATGGATGAACCATACATTAGATTTAACCATGGATGAAGTCAACTGGCTGCTCAAGGCAAGGGACTTGGCTTTTAAATCAGAAGACAACTCTGCCAAAAGTGTTGCCAGCTCAAAGCTAAAGACAAGCAAAAAGTCAGCAAAACACACCTACAAACTTCAGATAGAGGACTTCAACAGTAACTCTGACCCACAGCGGGAAAAATAACAGCATACACATGCCAACAACACTGCCAACCTAGAAGAGGAACTTAACAACTTAACTTTACTTGGTTTGACACTAGACAACCTTGAGTCATTTTTAACTGTTAGGAGATTCATGTTTTTAACTGCTGGAAGATGAGGTGTGGCATAATATCTGCAGCATCAACATATAGAAAATAGCTGAGCTTGATGGTATACAAGGGCATGTACTCCAGAACTGTGCTAACAAGCTAGCAGAGGTATTCACACACATTTTCAACCTCTCTCTGTCTTTATGCATAATCCTTGCATGCCTCAATTCCTCCACCCTTGTACCTGTTCCTAAAAAACTATGATAACTTAGCCCAGTTACTATTGGCCGGTTGCTTCCACCATTTCAAAATGCTTTGAATAACTGGTACTCACCCACATCAAAGACACCATTCCAGCTGATCTAGCCCAACACAAGCCCAACACCTACAGGGTAAACCGATCTGCTTAGGATATGCGGCCATCTGTGTGGCTTTCATTACAGCTTTCTCTCACCTAGAAAGACACAGTACCTACATCATATGATATTTGCTGACTGCAGCGTGATATTTACTGCTATCATACTAAACAAGCTTTCTGACAAACTCAAATGTACAGAGACTATTCTATACATGTGCAACTGGATTTCTTCATCCACAACCGCTAGACTGTCAGCACACATCCTCCACCCTCACCCTAAGCACCACAGGGCTGTGTGCTGAGCCTCATCTCCTTCACATGCCCACCCATCCAGAAATTGAACACTACTGTTAAGTTTGCACATGATACGACTGCATACTGGTTCAGAACTTATTGTTGTTACACCAACAATATCCTAGTCAATAACTAAGATCCAAAAAGACCAAGGAGATTAATGTGAATTTTAGGACTACCAAAAAGACACAGTTCAATCCACATCAATACAAAGGCTGTTGATCAATACAAAGGCTAGGTTTCAGGTTCTGAGAACACCTCAGCAGTGGTGATTAATGTATCCTCTCTGTGTGAGGAGGGTTAAGAACATCATAAAAGACGTTACACACCCTGGATACCATCTGTTTAAGCTCCTCCCATCAGGCAGGCACTTCAAATCAATCTGCACTTACACAAATTGATTTAAAAACAGCTTCTTCCTAAAAGCTGTGGTACTGTTTAACCCAGAGAGCTCATCAGCCTGAAAAGACTGCTGTGCTTTCATTGGAGTATATGCAATATTTACTTCGATGTCATTTCATGTTGATTATATACAGTATTTCTACATCAAGCAAAGATATGATTTGCCATTTTGACATCAAGCACAGACGTCACCCTATACACCATCACCCGATGTGTTACACCACACTTTTACTGTTGCTTTAAAAGTTGTATTTTATACTTTATATAGCTTATGTCATACACACACTGTACTCAGTATACTCAGTAATTCTGTATTTATAATCAATATTTTGTTTTATTTTTGTAAACTTGAGTCTTTCATATAAATACACCATTTGAGAATGATGCAGTTGCGATGTTACAGGTGAAACACATGGAGAAAAACAACAGAAAAAAGGAAGCAAACAGGTCTCCAACTGAACAGTTGAATGAAAATGAAACCACTCAGAAAAGTTCACGAACTAACATAAAACCTAATAACAATGGCCAGCAACAAACATACAATAGAACGTGGTTTAAATAGGTAGAAACATAAATGCCCTTAGGTGACAACCCAATAATGTGTAAGGGGTACCATCTCTGGGAGGCATGGACATAAGCAGGAAGTGATAAACATTAACAGAGCAGTCCACGTATACACTGCCACTGCATCCACAGGCAGGTGTTCTCTGCAGTTTGACATGCAATTTCATTGTGCTTTCACAATGACAAAGTTCTTGAATCTTGAATCTATCAACTTTAAATTTAATGATAGCAATTTCACACCAACAATATAGACTAGTTTTATGTGGCATCCCTCCTTACTGACATCCAATAAAACTGCTCTCGATTAAATACTTTTATTTAGTTTGTTTTAAGGAATGGAATCCAACAATAAACACCTTTGTTTCACCAGGCAGCTGGATCACAATGCTGAATTATGACAGTACATACTGTGAAATTAAGTTAGTTAATTGAATGAAATAATTAACAAGGAAATAGCTGGAAGCCAATGTGCATGTAATAAATGACCTAAATGATATTCAATTTATATTATAAGTGATAAATTATTCCTAAATAGAGGAGGGGGGGGCTTCCTGGGCACAAATGAAAGTTTCTAGTTAACTTAAAGAAGTTTGCTGGAAAAAAGTAGTCAATAATTAGACTGAAATTGATATTAATTAATATGGAATTATGTTTTATTTAGATGAAATGCAAAGTAAATACAGTCAGGATACACATTTGCAGGTGAACAACTTAATTAGGCCTATTTCTTTTTTATTGTTGTTGTATCAGTCCATAGTTCAAAAGCTGAGACAGAGATGCAAAACATGTAAAGACAATGGAGCAAAACCGCAAGGTTAGAAAAACAAAAATAGACATACACATACAGTGCATCCGGAAAGTATTCACAGCGCTTCACTTTTTCCACATTTTGTTACGTTACAGCCTTATTCCAA
>JAOXYF010000010.1:11364726-11384175 GCA_028565775.1 Sternarchorhynchus goeldii
GTCTCCATAGGGGACATAGAGTGCCGAGCCATTCTTGATACTGGGTCCCAGGTCACGACTGTCTCAGAGACTTTCTGTTCCAGATACCTGCCATCTTTCCCTATCTAGCCCATCCGTCATCTGCTCGAGATTGAGGGGGCTGGGGGTCAGTCTGTACCGTATTTGGGCTATGTTGAAGTTCCGCTAACTTTCCCACATGATGTTATTGGTACAGAGGAGCGGCTAACCACCCTAGCGATTGTTGTCCCTGAGTGCCAGTTTAACAGCCAAGTCCTAATGCTGGTTGGCACAAATGTTCTGCTGCAACTCTATCAGCGTGGGATGAATCATGACAGGCCAAGCCTCCGGAAGAGGTCAGACAAGTTCGCTTTGCTCCTTCATTATGTTGCCAAAATGTGCAAAAGTCTAAATCAACCACATCCTGTGAAGTTGCATGGGAGAAATCCCGTCACCATCCCAGCAGGGCATAAGCTATGTGTGGTTGGGGATTTCAGGGTTGGGAAAGAGCATCCTAGCACGTGTTTTGTCCTTGAACCCCCCGGGTCTTCTTCCATACCTGGTGGGTTATTCCTTGAGTGTGCAGTTATGAACATCTCCTGTAAGGCCTCCAGCAAGATTCCTGTCACTTTTAGAAACATAACAGACCACAATGTCACTCTGCTTCCAAGGTGTGTCATTGGTGAGATATTTGCTGCTCAGAGTGCAATGCCCCTAAACTCCATGCAGTTTGTTGCCACTAATTCTCAGACACCAGGTGAGCAGTTTGCATTCAATCTTGATGACTCACCTATGCCTGAGGAATGGAAATGATGAATTTCAGACCAGCTAAATTCAAACCCAGAGGTCTTTGCTGCTGATGAGCTCTCCTTGGGTCATACAACTGCTGTGAAACACTGTATACGCTTGCAGGACTCAACACCTTTTAAGGAGCGCCCGAGGCCCATACATCCCAGTGATAGGGAGGCTGTGAAACAGCACCTCAAAGTGCTCCTTGATACTGGAATCATACACGAGTCAGAGAGTCCCTTCGCCTCACCAGTGGTGTTGGTAAGGAAGAGAAATGGGAAGATTAGGCTGTGTATCGATTATAGGAAGCTGAATACCCACACTATAAAGGATGCATATGCCCTCCCCAATATTGAGGAGACTTTCTCGGCATTGAGTGGGGCGAGGTGGTTCTCAGTGATGGACCTCAGGTCTGGGTATTATCAGGTGGAGATGACAGAGGACAAACCGAAAACAGCGTTTACATGTCCTTTGGGCTTCTATGAATTCAACCACAAGGTGTGACCAATGCTCCAAGCACTTTCCAACGCCTCATGGAAAAGTGCGTTGGAGACTTGCATCTGAGTGAGATTCTTGTGTTCTTGGACGACATAGTCTTTACAGAAACCCTTGAGGAGCATGAGGAGAGACTCATGAAGGTACTACACCGTCTCAAGGACTATGGCTTAAGATTGTCACCTGAGAAGTGCTGGGAAGTTCTTCAGGTCATCAGTAAAGTACCTTGGTCACGTGGTGGATGCCCAAGGGGTCCACACGGATCCAGGAAAAATTTCTGCTCTCAAGGGCTGGCCTCGTCCTGTGAATAGAGAAGAACTGAAGCGTTTTTTGGGCTTTGCAGGTTATTGTAGGCGTTTTGTGGAGGGCTATTCTAAAATTGCCAAACCTCTCAACTCTCTCACTGTTGGGTATTATCCAGCCAAGAAGAGAGGTAAAGTCTACAAGAGGGACCGGCCCAAGAGTTGTGTCCATCCTCGAGCTCCCTTCGATGCAGAGTGGACATCTGAGTGTGAGTCTGCTTTCAGAACGCTTATTGACAAGTTAACATCAGCTCCGGTCCTAGCCTTTGCAGACCCCAAGCTTTCAGACGTACTGCACATGGATGCTTGCTGTGAGGGTCTGTGAGCTGCTCTTTATCAAGAACAAGGTGGAAAGCTCCACATGATAGCCTATGCCAGTAGAGGCTTATCGAAGAGTGAGAGAAATTATCCGGCTTACAAGCTAGAGTACCTAGCTCTAAAGTGGGCGATCTGTGAAAAGTTTCACAATTACCTCTATGGTACTGATTTCACTGTCGTGACAGATAATAATCCGCTCACCTATGTCCTTACCTCTGCTAAGCTCGATGCGGCAGGACACCGTTGGTTGGCTGCCCTGTCGATTTACAGATTCAACATCAAGTATTGAGCAGGACATAGTAACAGGGATGCAGATGGTCTGTCTCAACGTCCACAGGCCCCACCTCAAGATGATGAGGACTTCATAAAGGAGAAGGAGAGGATTGAGGCAATGGCAAAGCGTATTTTAAAGGGGAAGAAAAGGGAGATCCCCACAGATGTAATCCCTGCCCTCTGTCATCGTCATACACTTACCCCACTGCAGCTCCCTGTTCTCGCAGAGTCGCTTGCTACAGATGCTTTGTCGGTACCTGAAATGTTTACTGGCCAAGGCCAAACAACCCTGCCTGGCATGACAAAGAAATGCTGGTATAAGGCACAGAGGGAGGACCCAATCAATTCAGAAGGTCATCACCTTACTGGATGGTGCACAAAAGCCTAGTTTCAAAGCTGTAAGCGCCGAGCCGCAAGAGGTCAAGTTGCTCCTTAGAGAGTGGAAAAGGCTTGAACTTAGGGATGGCATCCTCCATAGGAAGTGTCTTGATCGAGGACATATGGTCTATCAGCTTGTGTTGCCGGCACAATATAGAGACAGAGCTCTTCATGGGCTACATGATGAAGTTGGTCATCTGGGACCTGAGCGTGCTAGAGCCAGATTTTATTGGCCAAGGATGAAGGAATCCATTGATAAGAAGTGCCAAACCTGTGAAAGATGTTTTTCTGCTTTTGCCATGTGGATTTCTGCCTGTTGAGGAAACTCCAGAGCAGGGGCCAGGCCCAAATGAAGCAAAGAGGGTGGGTTCAAGAAAGGATAAGCTAAAAAAACATCGGGCAGAATGTGATGTTTCAGAAGGGAATTTTACAGACGAAGAGGAGGTTGATTGTATCCTTGAGGGACCCACGCAAATCACTTTTCACGACCCTTTTATTCAGGAAATAACGTATGTACCCAAGAAACAATCTTCGACCCCATTGAACCCAAATGCTCCCTAACTTTAATGCATCGCAATCGGTTACATCTGAACAGCTAAGTCCTGAATGGTCAGGCGAACCGGTTGATTCACCTTTTGCCCAATCCAGGGAGTATGTCATTGTAGACATTCCAGAGTGTGACATACTGGAAGGGGACAGGAGTGGAAGCATTACACTGGGTCATGAAGGAAGTGAGGCAGTCCCCTCTGATCGGCAGTGTGACCCTATCCCTCGAGGGCCTGAAGAGGACACAAGTGTCATCCAAGAACAGCACGTGCCTGATCCCAGGCCTTCTAGCAGAGAGAGGCGTGTTCCACATAAGTTCACCTATGATGAACTCGGGAAATCCTTGATCCTTGCCCTTAGTTCATTTTTTGACAGTCTGCAAGATCTCATTGGTCCAGCGTCTAGTACCCCCCATGACGTCCCTTGTAGGGTTTAGTGTGCATGCAGGGCCTCATGCAGTAAGAGGGGGAGAGTGTAACCTGGATTTCCTAAACCCCATGTTATTTCTGCTTTATTTTGGTGAGTTGTTTTATGTAGTTTAAAAGACAATGATTTATTAAATATAAATTCATTATTTTTCCCTATAAAAAGAAGAAAAAAACATTTGAGTAGAAATGCCAGCAGTATGTGTTATTGTCTTTAATTTAGGTTCGTAGTTGTCACATGGGCATTCGGTGTGCAAACCTTTTAGCTACTATTGTGTCTTCTTTCCTCAGTTGTATTGTAACTTGGTTGTATATTCTGGTGTCATGTAATTTGGTTGTATACTCAGGCTACAAGTTAGCTGTATATTATGGTTATAGGAAAGGCTTGCGAATCATAAGACTATTTTCTGGTAGTATTCCAGATCAGAGTACACCGATTCGGGTCTATCTGAGCTACACTAGATATTTCAAGTATCCCTAAGCACTTATGTAAGTCGCTCTGGATAAGAGCGTCTGCTAAATGCCGTAAATGTAAATGTAAATGTACACCGATAGGGATATTTTGATACAGACATCTGCGAGTTTTTTCTTTTTTTTTCCAGTCAGCACATGGTGGATGTAGTTGCTGAACGGGAGGAAAGTAGATGTCATTTGATAAAAAGAGAATTCGTCAGAACTAGGAATTCGACAATTTATCAAACACTGACCTGGAGGAGGTGATCGATTTGTGACAGAATAGGACAGCGTAGGATTTTTTTGAGCTACAGACAATTGATTTCTCAGCTGTTTTTTTTTTAGAGCCCTTTGGCTGGATCCCCGGTTCTTCCGCCATTTTCTGCTGTCATCAATCTGCATCTTCGTCCTGTTGCCGCTCGCCTTTGGGAGGAAAGAGTCATCCACATCTACGTATCCTTCTCTACTGCAATACCCATCTCGGACATTCACTGTGGAAAAGGGCGGTAGGAATTTGGGTACCCTGGTTGATTTTTTTTTATAAACTTCCTACTCATTGGACTTCAGGGACTATGTTTTTTTTTCCAAACCTGAGATCTCAGAGACATTTTGTTTAAAAAAAAACAACATAATATTTAAATTGGCCAAATGGAGTTCAAACATTGTCATTAAAAGGTCTGTGTATTGTATCTTTTTATTTTTTTATTTTTTTTGTCCAGTACACATTCTTGATCTGTATGATTTTTTTTATATTTTTTGCGAATGCCCTTTTTTAGGTCAATACATTTCCCTTAGGTTGTCAATCTATTGTGTACGTGTGGTATTTGTGGTGGACCTTACAGGCCTAGTTCAATAATTAGGCAGGTAACTCGCAGCAGTTTCCTCATTTAACCTACAAGCGAAGCCAACCCTTGGTTCCTAGGTGGTGTTCAACACTGTCTTACAATGACAGACGCAAGGGTGGGGTTACACATACACTAAAACACACACACATGCACACAAATAGAAACTGCAGTTTTTTACAAGATGTCAAATTATCCACAGTTTAGTTCACTTAGATCAGTGGAACTGTGTGAGCTTAGAAGAGCTTAGAAAAAGTGAATATGGAATTGAGAAATTCATGCAACCAATTATGAAAAGCTAAATGGGGGGACTCCCTTGACACATTCTAGCTTTGTGATCCCAAAAAACATCCTAACACCCATAACACACTGAATGGAAAAACTCCAGGCGACAGACAACAATGCACAATGTTTATATTTGGAGCACCATGGTCTTTTTCTTTTGTTTGTTTATCTGTTTGTTTGTGTTTGTTTTGTATAAATTGTAATGTAGAACATGTTAGATAAATGAATAAAAAATTCTGCCATTTGTTCAAAATTGTCTATTTTGCCATTATTTCTCAACTCTATAGTCACCCCATTACTGAAACAACAACAAAAATATGTATGAATATCATGTATGGAGTGGTGGAATGCCATACTGTCCGAAACGATTACAAATGTTGAGATGTTCTGTCTTCTTCTGCCGCAGAGATCATCCATGAATGATAACAGGCATTCTATATTGTACAGCTTAACAAACCATCAGTGCTATTGTAGCACATATAGTGATGTTGACATCCTTTTGATCAGGAACTTTCAATGTTGTTCTTTTGCTAATCGCATTCCTTCCTGGCATGTTTTGGCGACATCAACAAATATGAATGTGAGATGCTCACTTGATGTTTTTTTCAAGATTACAGCAAGAGTTGTCAGACTTGCAGATTGTACATATGCAAATGTTGTGTCTGGTAATTTTCTGCCCTGAATTTCTCTGGCCTAAGTTTTATGAAGTTGGCAGTGATATCAATAATTGGATTTTCTTGTTCAGCAGTAAAACTTCAACCCTCTCCTCCAGTGGAAGGCATCTGCTGGATCCTGAAGCAAAACTATGCAAAATGTCATCCAGAAAAAGTTCTAGAAACATGCTGGCAACATACTGTTGTAGTTCAAGAAACATACTGTAGATCATGAATGCATATTTTACCTATTTGTTTGCTGGACATTTGTTTTCACAAAGGAGTCAGATGTAGAGCATGTCAGATTTGGCTGCACTCACAAAACCACTCTCATTGTAAGCTCATGATTTATGACATGATCAATGACAGTAGCCCTGATCTCAGTTACTAGTTCTTCATCACCCTCTCTGTACTCTTCCAAAGCACACACACCCTCCTTTCCCTCTCCAACCCACTCCTCTTCCTATCCCAACTATTTCTCTTTGCTTGGGTGGTGTAACGCCCGAGCCCCGGAGGGTTGCAAAAGCCGACAGGACTCGCGTTTTGTGAAAATGTAAACTGCTTTATTTCTCGGTTTGGTGAACACGAACATCAACATCCACGTCAACATCAAAGACCGACAACACATTGTGACACACACACGCTTTTAAACACTCACCCTGACAAGACACAGGTGCGATGTATTACAAACACAACAAGCTCATTCCCATCACCCTCGAACATACACATACGCTCATTCGTACAACACGACAACAGAACACACCTCCACACAGACACACCCACACAGACACGAGACGGGGAGGCGGGCAGGGCGGACATCGTGACAGAGCCCCCCCTCAAGGGGTGCTTTCTCCCGGAGTGCCCCAATGGCCACAGACCGCCCCCCGGCCTCTACCACCGGCACAGGACCGGAGAACGGGCACCACGGCCACCAGCACTTCCCCAGGAGGAGCCACCCCCCGTGGTAGGGCCAGTCTCCGGCGTCATGTCCTTACGCCACTCTCCCAAGGGTTGGCAACGACACTGGGGGAACAAACATGGGAAGAAACACAGTTAGGGGAACGCTTACTGGAATAGACACAGGCACAGACACGAACGGCAACACAGATACAATGACAAACACGGTAACATTGATGATGACCGGAACACTCAGTGGAATAAGAAGCGGGCATCCCCCGAACCCAAAAGGCCAGCCCCCCAGGCTCTGCAGCTGCTGGACCGGAATGGGAATAGGGGGTTTCCCCACCACCCCCTGGGTCCCTCCGGCTGGGACTCGGGGTGCGGATGCCGGCGGTGGAGGGACTGGAGCAGGCAGCCCTGGAGTCTCTGACTGCCCGGGCCCGCTCGCTGATGGGACCCTCTCTCCGTCCGGGATTCAGAGTGCGGAGGCTGGCGGTCGAGGAATGGGAGCAGGTGGCCCTGGAGTTTCTGGCCTCTTGGGCCAGCTCGCTGACCGGCCCCTCCTCGGTCTTGGCTTGGGTGGGCGGAAGACCTGGGCTACAGCCTCAAGAGCCCTAATCTTCTCTCGTAGGGACTCCAGCACCTGCGCTTCCCGCTGCGGCCGGTTTGGGCTGGTCGACGGTCGGGGGAGAGACGCAATCGCGTCTCCCGTCTCCATTTCCGACACGTCGCTAGGCGGATCATCTCCGGGATGGAGGTCTGGTAGAGACGTTACTTCCTCCATCTCCGTATCCCCGGGAGTGTTTCCTGGCTGCGGATCCAGAGGGGCTTCTTCCTCCTCTGTCTCCATATCCTCGGGGTCCGTCTCCTCCTGCCCGTCCTCGGCAGGCCCCCACAGTTCTGCTCCTCCCAGCAGAACCGACCTGCCCAATTGCACAGACCTCGGCCCTCCGAGGGCGAGACCGCGCCAAGGCTCCTTGTCCTCGCTGGTCTCCGGAGTGACGGGGTAGCAGTCCAGAATCCGGTCTATACTAGTAACGGAGTTGGATAGGCAAAGGGGATGTAAAAGGGGAAGGGGGGGGTCCCTTGGGACCCTTACGTTTCCCCTTCTTGCCGTGTTTCCCTTTTGGCATTGCTCCTTCTTGTCGGTCGGTCTTTCTGTAAGACCCGAGCCCTGGAGGGTTGCAAAAGCCGACAGGACTCGCGTTTTGTGAAAATGTAAACCGCTTTATTTCTCGGTTTGGTGAACATGAACATCAACATCCACATCAACATCAAAGACCTTCAACATCAACATCAACATCAAACACATTGTGACACACACACGCTTTTAAACACTCACCCTCACAAGACACAGGTGCGACGTATTACAAACACAACAAGCTCATTCACACGCCACGCCCATCACCCTCGAACATACACATACACTCATTCATACAACACGACAACAGAACACACCTCCACACAGACACACCCACACAGACACGAGACGGGGAGGCGGCCAGGGTGGACACCATGACAGGTAGGAATATGCAAATCATGAGACACTATATTTTCTAGAGATCCAGATGACACTGGATGGTATATACCTGGATAGGTCTTCATCTGTCTAATCTACTGTGAAATGAGCATTGCACTGAAGCAAAAATGTAACATTTTTGTGTATAAATGAAGAAAACCTTGTATCAGTCAGTTGTATATATTTTTATTAAATTAATATTTAAGGATATGCCAAATTTTGAGACAAGTAGTTATTTAGTGCATTTTTGTGGGGGTAAAAATGTCAAATTATCCACAGTTTAGTTCACTAAGATCAGCTGTGTAAAGAGCTTTAAAAAAGTGAACATGCAATTAAGAAATGCATGCAACCAACTGTGAAAACTAAACAGAGGGACTATCTTGACAGATTCTAGCTTTGTGATCTTTGTTTAGACCACAGACGTCCCTGAATTTGTGTGTATCTCCCTAAGGTTGCAAACATTTGCTAGGAGTTTCATCTCTGTCCTGTCACAGGGTTAGTGTTAAGTACAATAGACAGAGCAGCACACTGAGCATAAGCATGTGACACCTAGGCAGAGACCACTGAAAAAAAGCATTCCCTCTGACTTGGAAAGTTTTGTGTAGGAGAGGAGGGCGCATTTGAAGAGGACATGAAGCACATGCCTTGATGAACATTGTAGCATATCTGTGTGGGCTTTGCAGACCATGTGATTCACCAAGCGTGGGACGATACTAAGAGAGACAGAATTACAATTACTCCAGCTGGCTAACATGAGCAGTACTCCCTTGGCATTGTGTTTTTCTTTTTTACCCATTTATTCATAAACCAAGAGCTGTTGCCAATCACTGGTCAAGCTATGCAATAAGATGAGTTTGGGCACTAAATAACACGACAATACAGGTTGATATCATCACACAAACTCAAAACAATAAGTCACATATTCTTCAGGGTAGAAGCTAAATGCTAAATCCTCTTATAACCGCTTTATCAGTAGAATAGTCTGGATCCTCTTCCAATAATAAGTTGAAGTCTACTGCTGAAGCTTAAATGGCTACAAAGCCAATATTGTATAGGTGTTTTCACCCAAAACCTTCATTATTGACTGTAGTGATAATCAAGGGTTGCTGCTAAAAGCTGTACTTACTAGACCAGATGGATAACCAGTAAACACTTCCTTTTCATGCATCCACAATTTTCCCACTCTGGGGTGGTAAGAGATGGTGGTGACAGAGGCTGGACATGATCGACCCATAGAATGATGGTGTCCAGTTTTTCCTTGGTTTTGACAGAGGCATGGGTCAATAAAGCCATTGTACATTCACTGCTTCCTCAGCCTTAGCTGGCTAATGCTAGACCCAGCAATACACTGACCAGTGTTCTGGGATGACGGCAGCACTGACCTGCTTGAGATGAAACGAGGCAGGACAGCATTCATGCGGGACAGTGTTCATGCAGGACAGCATTCACGTGGGACAGCATTCACGTGGGACAGCAATTCACACAGGACAGCGTTCATGCGGGACAGCGTTCATGCAACTCTGCCCTGCACTCATAGACTGAGCCCAAGACCAGGAAGCATGTCTCAGTATTGTTTTGAATGCACGTTGCTAATAAACCTGATTAGATGCATGTCTGTGAAAAGCCCAAGTAAATAAATCTATAGATACTTCCATCAGCAAATTGCAGCCAAATACTTACAGGTAGAAAAAGCTTATAGGTTGTGACATTCATTTAAAAATATAACATTTAAACCAAACATCCTGTTCATTCAGACAGAATGTGGATCAATATATCACAGTAGCAATCATCCTTCTGACTGAGAATTAAAAAAAAATCTCACCTTGTAAAAGAGCCTAAAAGAGTCCAGTAAGTGTCTGCTTTTGTAACCCTTAAAGTGAACAGACAGCTGAGAGATTTATTTGTTTTTATTTTTGGTCTTCATGAGGTCATTTGCTGAGTGTCACATTTATTCCAGAACAAGGTGGAACGAGAGCATTTATTCGCAATATGTAATAAGATTGAAGGCTTTTATGATTGAAAGCTTAGCAGATTTGGTTTAGTTTTATTGGAGGCTCGGTCTGGTCTACATCCTGACCTCTACATGCTGCGGAGGCTATAAAAAATTGTATCCTGTTAAGCATCAATCTACAGATCCTTTCATCGACCTCATATACTGGTACTGTATGTAATGCAATTTAGGGTTCAAACAAAAGTGTGGTTGCATCTGTACAGAATACAGTACAAAATGACGTATGTGTTTTGAACAGAATACTGTACAGTATTTCATATGTACTTTGTGTAGAGAATGACATATGTACTTTGTAAAGAAAACTGTACAATATGACACTTTGATGCAACCAGTGCAGTCTGGAAATTTTTTTGTGGGTGTGTGTGTGACACTGAACAAAGTATTTCCATCAACTCATTCACTTCCCTTACACAGAGTAATTACAATACTTAAAATATTCATAAATCATTAAGCAGTATTAGTGTCAGGGAGCTAAAGAGCAGCTTTTGCATCTAGCATTCTGTCTTGTCAGAGTTACAAGCTGTTTCATTTCTTTATCTCATTTTTCATAGACCAAATTAAATGAGATCCAGTGACCCAGGATCTTAAGACATATTCCTATATCTGCTCTTCTGGTTAGTTCTCTATGAGCAAACAGTAAAGGTCACACCCAAACCCATTATGGTGTTTTATTGTATGTCAGAGTTGAATACAATGACATCCTACAGGTACTGAGAAGTTTGTGGTTTTGTTGCAGAGAGACTGTGTTCTATTATCAGAAACTCCACAAAAAGCACATGTTAGCAAAGAGGAAATTCCCCAGTCGCTCAGCGTCACACTTCCTCATTCTTCTCTCACTTTATTAACCATATCAACAAAATACTGTCAGCCATGTAAACATTATTGTAACGTATACATCAATTTATGGCAGTACAATTGAGCTAGAACATCTTACTAGAACATTTTGTTTTCACACAGTGTTCTGTGGTTGATGTCTTTGTAAAGTGAACAGAGGGACCTAAATGCAGCAAGACATTGTTTGTGATACTTCCTTTTTATCATGTTTTGCATGCGAGTTGAGGACGCTTATATTTAGACCTCATGCTTAAACTCACAGTAGTTTTAAATTCACATTTGTTTATTTGGAGTTTTTACTGGTGTGGACAGAAGTTTTAATCAGCAGAATAAACTGGAATAAGAGAGTACAGCATGGACGGAAGTTCATTATCATCACTGTCAGAAGAAGACACTTCAGCCAAACAGCATTCTCTCCCTACAGAGATAAATGAACAGAAGACTTCATTCGACTCGGGGTAGGCAGAATTTTGCTTTATGGTTTGCTCTGTGCTCTTCTGTTGATTCCAGTTTTGCTTCATTTAATTTATGTATTCTGTGGAGGAATGTTAGTAAATAGTTACTTCTGTGTATGCGCGCTAACACTTACTAGAGCTTAAATATGAGGAATTAGAAATTGAATATTGATTGATATTTCACTTTGAATATTATGAATATACATAATATGTGAAGCAGGTAAGAAGAATATATGAGGTACACAAGAGTCTTATAATTTAGCAGAATCTTCACCATTACGTTGTCATCTTTTTTCACCAGCTCCATTCTCAAGTACAGTAATGCCTCTGTAACAAATCTTGAAATTACAAAAAGGAAAGTGTGGTCTAAAATATAGGGTGATAGATTATTTTGATAATCTCCCTTATCTGTGATGTTCAGAGAGTTATTATTGGCTTCTTTTTCATCTTAGAGGACAATAACATATTTCCCTCTGCAGTAACAAAATATATCTTGATGTCCTTCCAAAAGACTGGATAAAACTGAAAAATTCTGATATTGAGGCTTATATTTTGGACTTTAAATAAATATAAACCATATAAAAGACTTTATTTAATACTCAAAGTGTAGCCAAATCTGCATCACTAATCTGGTTGTCACATCATCTCAAACTGTTTATTGCTCATGGCCACTTATTTTCCTGCTTGTCTTTTTCAGTTTTCTTACTCTTTTAATCACCATTACTGGTCCCATTCATCAAAGACATAATAAAGCTGGAGGGTATTGAGAGGAGGAGTCCATCGGTAGGAATAGGCAGGGGTGGCCATTTAAATGATTACAGTGTATTTGTCCAGTGTGCTCAGAGTGAAAGAGCTGTGATGAGCTGATGTCACTGATGATGAGGGCCTTTATGTACCAGCAACTAAATAACCTAAAATCCCTGTCCGCTTTATTCTATGAACTTGGTGTGTGTGTGTGTGTGTGTGTGTGTGTGTGTGTGTGTGTGTGTGTGTGTGTGTGTGTGTGCCCTGTGACATAGGCACCGTAGAACTTATTAGAACAGTAGGTTTTTTTTTTTTCATTGGAGCCCAATTTGATATCATGGTGACCAAAATCCCTGATGGCACCCCTGGGTGTAGACACAATACAACAGTAATACTGAGGCCTGTGGAATTATCCCATATAGACAGTAACGTGAGTTTTTGTTCTATGTTGGTGGGTGAGTGGGGGATTGGTGATGGTGTACACAAGGTTTGAGTTTAAATGAGAATGATTGCTTTTGTGTTATGTTATTAATAACATTAATATGTAATGCCTTTAAGGTCTGATATTAAAAGAAAAGAAAAACAAGTAGCACTAACCATGTAGAATGTCAAGAATTTATTTCAATAAATCATCCACATGATTCCATGTCAAGCTTTAAAAATGCGGCTCTAGAATGTACTGCAAAAGCAGAAAATGGTTTGGATAATGCTGTTGAAAGAGGACATTACTGAAGTAACCTTTAAATGTATGATCGTGTATAGACATATATTGTTCTCCAGATGGTTTTCACAGAAACTGATCAGAATCCCTTTACTCATGGGACTAGGAAAAAATGATCACTTTCCTAATTTTTTCTTGGCACACTGTCTAATATTAATTTTTGTTAAATTATTTTCAGGTTTCCCTAAAGAGTAAGTCCATGCAGAGTGTTTGGAATACAACTATGAACTATTCAAAAACATAACACTTTATTTAAAAATCATGGTGATTTTTTTGGGGAAGATTCTGAACATAACATTTCTTTATTCAGTTCAACCCATAAAGCACAGGTCGAAAGCTGTCTGTCTACTGGTGTACCAGTGGCAAAAGCAGTGCTGACGATGGGAACTGGGCATGTGTGTACTGCAGGCAGGTGGAGAATTTGGCGAAAGGGGCGGGACTCCTGTCGGGAGAGGAGCAGCTGACCCTCATCACAGACAGTATGTCCATCACGACGGCAGATGAGGAGAAGCTTCAGCTGCTCCACAGGAACACGGAGCTGCGCAGACTCAACAAAGAGGTAAAGAGGAAGCCTACACATAATGGGACAGTTTTGCAATGATTGTCACATTTCCTGTTTGTATAAAGCCCGTTCTCATGAACCCTCTTAGAACCAAATATATAAGCATAGAGTTAATATTTGTACATTTACACAAATTACACACTATATTACAAAACGTATGCACACAAAGTGATTGCCAGAAGACTAATAAAACAGAGTTTACATAATTTGACAGAACACATTGCAACACAACATGCACTTTAACCTGAATTAAGTTTAATTAATTGAAGAAAAAAAGCTTGGAAGATCACCAGCCAGTCTTTGTTATTTAGAAATTCAGAGCAGGTGTGACTTGAGTTTTTTTGGCACTGTGAGGCATAAAGAGAAAGCAGGCCGCTTTTATACTCACTCTAAAAAAAATACTAAAATGACATTTTTTTTTATTTTGATAGTGAAAACATTCTGCTATATTAAGGCATCCTGTAAACTCATCGCTTTCACACATGGTGTGGAAAGCTTTCCCTGTGAGAAAATGAGTCTTTTTTATGTCTCCTGCTTGCCATCCTCCTTTCACTTTGAAATGCCACAAAGAATAAAGGAGTCCTGAGGAGATAGAGGATGTTTTAGTGAGTGTTTAAATGGGACTGGGACGCTCCCTCTACTGAATGGCCTCAGTGTGCTCAATGTGGTGCATCTGTGTGTGTGTGTGTGTGTGTGTGTCTCAGCTGATGAAGTTAAATGAAGACTGGGACCACATCTACCGCAGCACAAGTGAGGGCCTGCAAAAGCAAGTGACTGCCCTGGAGCAGGAGACCTCAGTTCTCAAGCAGATCAACAGCAAACTCCTACTCAAGGTGGAACACGAACAGGTGCTTGATCACACATAGTGTCCAGTGTACCCAGACTGGATTAGAGCCCTGCACATCAATAAGCCAAACCTGACTGGCCACTGTACTGATTTGAAATCGGTCTCTTCTGAAAAGGGTTATGGAAATGTGTTAGGATGTTATAGGTGGAAGCGTGTCAGGATGTTATAGGTCATTAGTTTGACATCCCCTTGAGTGTCATATGTTGGATGGCTTGGTATTAGCACATCCATGCTCAGTAACCATGGAAATGAGGATGCACGGTCATTGGTTGGCTGCCTATTGACTTGTTTAGAAGGCACCCAAAGACATTTGTTGTGTTTCACAGGTTGCTGTCCCACTGTTCTGGCTTGTTAAATGTACTAGTGTGTTAAAATGTGAATTATTATACACGCTAGGGCCAAGTGTTCTGCATTCTGGCAGAGCTGCAGGGAGCAGTGGCTCCATCAAAGGTAGACGAGTCTCCAGCCATCCAGGGTAGCATTTGATCTCTCTAATTAGGTAGTCTCATTTGTTGTGGAGTGAGGCATATTAGTAAATCAGGTGTCATGCATGCTGTGAAACATACTTGTGCTTACTATTGCCCAGACGGATTCAGGCAGTGCATGCATGATATGGATGGTTGAGTTTCTGACATGTTTATGCAATGGACTGAAAAACATCAACCACTTACAGAGGGTAAACACCCCAGTGCCCAGGTCTATACTCATTGCCAGACTCTATGTTCCATGTGTGCAGTGAGATTGACGTGTGTGTGTGTGTGTGTGTGTGTGTGTGTGTGTGTGTGTGTGTGTGTGTATGTGCCTGTGTGTGTGTGTCTAGAATAAACGTGAATACTATGAACAAACACTGATGCAGGAGCTAAAGAAGAACCAGCATCTCCAGGAATACATCCGTCTCCTGGAGAGGCGCCTTCATCGTGTCGACACCTTGAAACACTGGCCTACAGGGACAGAGGTGACTAATGTAGCTATGGTGTACATATGTCTACATGCTAGTGTTCTATTACCACAAAGAGCCAGATGCTGAGACATGGTGCTGCCTCCTCATTCACAAACATGCTTACAAAGTCAAGTTTGGCCATGCACAGTGGGATGGGTAACTCCTTTTCTGGGATTTGCCTCCCCAGAACACATCAGCACTTGCCAGACCCCTAGAGGCACAAATCATGGAGCAAAACCCCAAGATGCTCCAAGAGCTCTCCTCTTCCCCGGGGCTCTCCGTGTCTACTGGCACAACTCAAAGGAATAGGTCCAGCCGGGGGATTTCTGAGAGCTGCGAGACCCAGGCAGACAACCTTAAACAAGTGCAGGACCTGAAAGAGCAGCTGGAAGCTTTGAGGTGTCAGGTGAGCTATTCGCTCTAAATCTGTGGTCAAGTCATGCAAGACATGTCACCCAGGGCTATAGTTCAGAGATAAGAAACAGATTGGACTGTGCCAAGGATAAATACATGTGCAGAACCTTAAAATGAGCTGCCCAGTGCAGTGTTCCTAGTTCTTGTGTGAGTGGATAGACAGCACCACCCAGTGGACATAATAAGATCATCCGATTGCTATAAGCCTTGGAATGTCTGTCTATGCAAAGGTTGTGCAACCAGGAATGCATCTCTTTGTCCCAGGGAGACTAAAAGAGTAACTGTATATTAGACTAAATTATCTGAACTCTTCTCTGTTTTGACCAGTTATCTAAAAAATTCATACAGTTAGAGCTAGTGTGGTTAAAAGTGGAATGAAATAAACAACTATGAGTGACATTGTTACAAATAAAAATTGGTTAAATTATTTAATAATAATAAGAGTCATGTTCTTGGTTTATACTTCAGCTGCAAATTGTAAATGTTGAGAGATATCATAATCTGTGTAGCGTTCTTCCTGCAATTAATCATATTTGTGCTTTCCTGAAGTGCCATTTTAACTTCTGCACTAATCAAGGCCCTCATGAGGTGAATAGGAAAAGACAGAACCTGAGATCTGTACTGCTTTTGTGATGAGATCGTTTTAAATTTCTTAAATGTGACAGTTTTAAATGTTCTGTTTGCAGACCAAAATTTACGAGGCTGACTATAAGAGAGAGCACAAGGACCACGAACGCACGGTTCAAGAAAATAAAAGATTGCGAAGGCGTGAGGGAGAAATGCGCCAGCAGATGGTGCTGTTGCAAGAGCAGGTGAGTTAGGCACTGAATCCATCTATTATTCTGACGTACTTTATGTCATTACACAAAGAGGGAAGAAGTCCTTTATTATACAAAGGATAACTAAAAAGTGAAGTGAGAATTTCTAAACATCCTTCTCAAGAGCACATTAATTTTTTTCTGCTTCTGTCAATCAACAGATGTGAGACCTTCAAACCTTTGTTAACTGCTTATGAATGATTCTGAATATAACACAAGTTTTTTTTTAAATATAATGGTTTTGCCTATTAATGTAACCATAAAAAAGAATGCAGACTTATAGAGAAGTTTACAGAGAAGTAATTATAAGTTACATTAAAGTTAAGGACATCTTTGGGTATCTCCTCGGCCTCCCCCTTTCCCTCCACCCAGCTGAAGGTATATGAGGATGACTTCCAGAAGGAGCGGTCAGACAAGCAGCTCCTCCAGAGACTACTGATGAAGAAGAGTCCAGACAGGAAAGAACCGGTGCTGGTCCACCGCTGCAACAACAACCAGGAACGAGAACGTGGAGAGCGGCGGAAGAACAGGGAGGAGGAGAGAAGAGCTGTGTGTGTGTGTCCCAAACATTGTGAGCACCATGGACAGCTGGAATACCCCTGAGACAGATAGACACACACACACACACACACACACACACACAACACACACACAAAACTGAATTAAATCAACTGTAACTGAATTAAAGCTATATATTAATAATTAATCTATATTAAATAAATGTTAAAATGTATTTATTAGAGGCTTAAGTTAAACTCATCTTGTCCTTAAACTTGTATAGAAATCACACATTTCCTTGTATAACAAAAAAATGAATGTGATTGTGAAATCTAAGTAAAAACTATTTTTGTAAACATTAAAATATACCTATTTAAGAGGTTTGACTACTGTTTTTGCACTCTTAAGTAGGAGTTTTGCACTGTTCAGTAGAGTTTAAGTTAAATATAAGTTAAGTTATATATTTTATGTTTATATATATTTTGCAATATATATATATATATATATATAAGTATTTAGTCAGTCACCAATTGTGCAAGTTCTCCCACTTAAAAAGATGAGAGAGGGCTGTAATTGACATTGTAGGTAGACCTCAACTATGAGAGACAAAATGAGAAAAAAAAATTCTGAAAATCACATTGTCTGATTTTTAAAGAATTTTTTTTTCTTTTTTTAACAAGAGGAAACAAAGTATTTAAACAAAATATTTCTCTGAAACAAGTCACGTCATGATAACATTAGAAAATGGTGAGTAATCAGCAGGAGTCCGTGATCTGGGGTTTCCCCTGTGCTTTGTCTTTGTGTTTGCCCTTGTTGCTGATTTACAGTATATAGGCTTTGTCCCAGATGACTTCCTTGACTTCCTTTGTCCCAGATGACTTCCTTGTAAAAACTGAGCTTTCACGCATCAGTTGATTTCATTCTTAAGAAAAAACTGTGCATGCTAGATGTCAAATTTGACAATCCTTAAAAAATGCATGGTTTAGGTATTTAGGCATATGGAATTTATACCAGTTCACATTTTTTAAGAGAGTATTTTTTCAGTAATAAAGTAAAGTAAGTAAAACGTAGAAAAAAGTATCAAGTATTTCTTAACATTCTGTAAAAATCTTTTAATTTATAATAATGTTGTTGTAATGTGAAATGTTACCTTATATGATCTATTTAACAACCCACAACAACCTGTGGTCTGAACATAAACCAAGAGGTGTAGGACAGTTAACACACATTGTTTATTATTATTATTGTTGTTGTTGTTGTTGTTATTAATGATTATTTACTAATGCTTATTCTTGTAAAGTTGTAAAGATGTTCCCACGTATAGCAGCAAAAGAACATGATCTCTAATCTCTTACTATTTACTTTTGACTCCTGTTATTCTGATAACATAAAGCATTAGCTGCTATTAGCCTCTCTTTGTACTCTTACAAGTACACACAACAAATCAATATGAGAAAATCTCTCGTATTTTCAGTTTTCTGTCAGCTTTTGATGTCAAAAAATATTTGATAAATTGTTGAGAGACTTTCGAAACCATGCACAACATTTTTCAAGATGGCCAGGTTCTAAAATACAAATACACTTGCAAGTACTTGCATTGTGGAATACAGTACTAATGCAAAAAAGAGGTGAGATAATGTTAAATGTTACCTTTAAAAATATATGTACAGTCTTGCGTACATGCCCACAAAAGCAGATCTACTTGTGTATTTGAGAATTTTTATTCACAGGTCTACATGATGATAATGTCATGCCCCACTAAACACAGGGCCTTTGGTAGATAGAAAATGTAGAAGAATATAGAACATATATTATCTGAACCTGAATGGAGGGTCCCTATTATGCATTGAGCCTGAATGGAGGATCCCTATTATGTATTGAGCCTGAATGGAGGGTTACTATTATGTACTGAGCCTGAATGGAGGGCTCCTATTATGTATTGAGCCTGAATGGAAGGTCCCTATTATGCACTGAATGTTTAGTCATAGCTGCACCCAAGATGAGCGAAACCACTCATAGCCAGTAGATGGCAATCCAAAACACCTGACTGTTGAGACTCAAAATCACTTAGACATATTCTGCACAGTGTATTCAGTTAGTGTACATATTCTTTCATAACAGGAACTACCCTTTAAAGCTATAACAGGAAATATCTTTATAGTCTAGTTTGGATTTTCCATTCCATCACACATTGATGACTCACACAGTCATTCCACCTATTGTCTAAAATGTTCACAGTTTTTTGTCCTAGAATTCCATGTGTGGAATTCAGGTTTCTCACTGACAAGAGTATAAAAGAGTGAAGATTTCTACAGCAGTTTGTCCCAGATAACAGACGGCTCAAGAGAAAGCAGGTGGTAAGAGTTTTGCTTTCTCTCTCTCTCTTTGCTTTCTCTCTCTCTCTCTCTCTCTCTCTCTCTCTCTCTATAT
>JAOXYF010000010.1:11384275-11417215 GCA_028565775.1 Sternarchorhynchus goeldii
ATATATACAGTAGAAACAAACAATTGAAGAGTCAAATAAATGTAGTACTTTAGTTAAAAAAAATGGGATCACAACCCTATAACCTTGACCCATCACCAATGGCAGAAGCAGCATTTTTCTCCTCGTATTTCTCAATGGTATAACATATTTCTCAATGGCAGTATGCTATGGGTGTTGTGTAGAGTGTGGTTGGGAGGTGACAGCACCTCGGTGCTCATGGGTGTTATTGAGGCTTTTGCTGCTAAGCATGACAGCAACCACGATGATGATCACCAGCCCCAGCACAGTCACCACAGCTATCAGTCCTGCATTGCTCTTCAGATACTCCTTCTGCTTCTTCTGTTTCACCTGCTTTGTTGATTTCCTCAATGTCTGTGCCTGAAATCAAAATTGAAGTCTTTGGGTTTTTTATTCCAATGTGCTAAAACCCATGCCCAAAAATTGCCCCAATGAAAGTTTGCATATCATACAATTGCAAGACCTCATACACAAACAGTCATATCAGAATATTATGACTCTGCATTGCCTGGTTTGCCTGCCCACTTCTGTTAACATGAAATGGCTCATTCTTCCCTCAAAACAAATTGTAATTGTGAGTAGTGTATTGCAAGTTGGGACTGAATCGTCATATCAAATTTAATACAAATGTCTCATTACTAAAGATAAAAAAAAGGAAACAAAGACAGGAGAGATTTCACCTATTAGCTTAGTCCATAGTGAAACTGTCACGGGAGACTGGTCCCGCAGTTCACTAACCACGCCCCCTCCCTCAGGTTGCAGCACTAAGACACTCCCACAGTCCCAATCACCCAGCTTCTAATCCTACACTGTCCCTCATCCATTTTAGCACGTATTTAAACCCCACAGTTTCAGTACTCCAGTGCTGCGCATTGGAGCCACTTTTCCTGATGTTTTATCCCCGCATTGAGCTGCCCTCAAGCCGGTTTGCCAGGTTGTATTGTTCGCTGTCGTAATTATCACTTTGTTTAAAGTGTTTAGTGCTTTATGTTGTAGGTTTAAACATGGACATTAAAGACGTGCCTCTGCCACCCTCGCCTCCTGCCTCTGTCTCTTTAGCCTCCCCGTTACAGAAACTAACATTAGTTAACTAACATTACATAGTGAAAATAACATTAGTCGTTTTGGTAGTTGCAAATTTTTGCATTTTACTCCAATGTTAGTCAATATTTAATCGATTATATATTTAATATAATCGATGCAGGCAAAAATGTTTTCGCTGTTCATACTGAATGAGTTGTCCCTTTCTCATATATCCTGACAGGCAGAAGCAGCCTCAAGCTCTGCCTCCCAGTCCCCTTTATCACAGCTCTTCTCCCAACTGAAGGAGGAGGTGAACAGCTCCATGATGAATAACTTAGCAAGTTGCTATAATTGCACAAAATTGCACAAAACATAAAAGGTCATACAGGTCTACAACTGAACCTGTAACATTATAATGACCAACAATGGTCACAAAACAAATCACGGAATAAGTAGGGAAATACATAACGAAATAACTGAAATACATAAATAGGGAAATACATAATAACAACTACCCTCAGGTCGTGAACACAATGATGTATGACGGGCACCACCTGAGGGAGACACAAAAGTCCACTTCTTTACTGCCTTCGCTTACAGGTGGCCACCAGTAAGGGGGCTCTATACTGTCACAATCAGGAAGTTAACATGCTAACTGTAGCTAATTGTTTCTGACTATTGTTTATTATTATTATTGTTGTTATTATTATTAAACATTATTAGCAAGGCACGTTATGTAGAAATTTATCGCAGTTATGTGTTTGTCTTGAGTACTGAGGATAGAGCAAATGAGAGAAGATTTACAGAAAAAGACAAAGTCAGGTTTTGAAAAACCTGTAGTCAGTGGCATATACATCACCAAACACATGAGAAGCACCTCCAAGAGACAGTTGGCTAAATGCAGAGAGGTGGTGACAGTATACATGTTTGAGGGATATTTTCCTAGTACTACTGCATGAGTCCCTGATTACCAGCAAATACTGGGCAATCCTAGCAGATTATGTGCACCTGTACATGTTGACATTCTTTTCTGATGGTAATGGTGCCTATCAACAGGATAAATAGCAACAACAGGATTGGTGGTTGCCAGGTTCTCCATGTTGACCCACAACCAGACAATCTGAGGGACTTCAGTGTGATGCTCCAATTGGAATGGGCACGAGTGCCTCAGGATATCTTCACCAAATACTGTCCATATCATAACCTAATACAGTCTATACTACCATACCATAACGTATTACAGTCCATACTACCATACCATTACATAATACAGTCCATACTACCATATCTTCACCAAATACAGTCCATGGCACCATATCTTCTCCTGTGAAGTAGCATAGTATACATAGTATAACTCACTGACTCACAATAGTAAATGTTATAACATTGCTATAGTATTGTCATAATATTGATAATGAAGTTAAGTGAGTATAATGTGAGTATAATTGTGCTTACATTTGTCTGCAGCTGTGTAAACGACTACTAAATAATCACTGAAAATAAAACTTTGACAAATATACACTGAAATATTGCAATTTTTTGTATATTGTGAAAATCTTTATAGGTCATGCTGTATTTGTTATGTATGTGCAAAATGTATATTGTATATGTAAAACATTCTGTAAATGTACACTCACCGGCCACTTTATTAGGTACACCTGTCCAACTGCTCATTAACGCAATGCTCATGCCGAATCAGCCAATGCATTTAGGCATGTAGACATGGCCAAAACAATCTGCTGCAGTTCACTTTGAACCTGGCATGGTTGTTGGTGTCAGATGGGCTGGTCTGAGTATTTCAGAAACTGCTGATCTACTGGGATTTTCATGCACAACCATCTCTAGGGTTTACAGAGAATGGTCCGAAAAAGAGAAAATATCCAGTGAGCGGCAGTTCTGTGGGTGCAAATGCCTTGTTGATGCCAGAGGTCAGAGGAGAATGGCCAGACTGGTTCGAGCTGATAGAATGGCAACAGTAACTCAAATATCCAGTTGTTACAACTGAGGCATGCAGAAAAGCACCTTGTTGAATCTGTGCCACGAAGGATTAAGGAAGTTCTGAAGGCAAAAGGGGGTCCAACCCGGTACTAGCAAGGTGTACCTAATAAAGTGTCCGGTGAGTGTATGTGCTCTGAGATAATATTTGTTTTGGTATAAAACTACCTGTACTATAGTATTGCTGATGTGCTGTAGAACGAAAGGTCAGTATTCAAAACAAGTGGTCCTTAGCTTCCTGTTTACAGTCTATCTTTTTCTTACATGATAATTACAAAATTATTTAGTGTCAAATTCATTTGTTGAGTTACCAAGATTTAAAAAAAAAAACGAGATTTAATTATAAACCTGTTATGACACAAGTACTTTCACAAAAGCAGCTTTTTTGTTTGCTATTTTTATTACTTGGTTCCACTGTTTAGTAAATCAAACAGCATCCTCACAAAAAAAAATCATTTTGACACAGCAATATATGAGAAATTATGCCTTAAATAATCAGTGCAATTTTTTTTTTAAATCAGGCCATTTTAAGAACTTCGGTTACCATGACTCCCAGTCCATCAAATATCTTGTGCATGGGGGCATTGCACATAAAGGCACTAGTAGTGACCAGTTTATTCTTCTTATCCACATGCACTTCTTCTACATTTTTATTCACATGCTTGCAGCCCAGATCCACCATTGACTTGGCTACGCTGGCATATGGCCACCTACGGGGGGAGAGATAACATTACTACATTAAGAACATTACTTTGCTTCAAACAATTCTACCTGCTCACCACAAAAAAAGTCCTAAATCCACCTTTAAATTTAACCAAGTGAAACAAGTTCTCTGAGATTTGAAGTAACTTAGTCTCATTTTAGATTTTCAGACATAATTGAATAGAATATATATAATATACCATACATTCAATTTATTGTATAGTGTATGTGTTGATGTGTTGTTGATAAAAAAAAAAATCATTGCAAGATAGTGAACAGCCTCCACAGCTGCATGCCTTTCTTAATGTCCAGTAAACAGTGGTATGCCATACTCACTTCTCACACTCAGAGTCATGGCCTACAGTGAGCTCACAGCCAGGGACGGCCTTGGCGGCAAGCACCGGTGAGATGCAACACATGCCCAGGGGCTTGCCTGCCTGATGGAAGCTCTTGATGACCTGCTCGACCAGGGGTTTCACTGAATACTCCATTCCCTTGGTGGCCCAGTCACTTAAGTTCTTGGCCACTCCAAACCCTCCTGTGTGGAGCAATTAATGCATTTTTTACTAGATTTCAAATCACCAGTGCAGTGCACCTTTGGGCTTCTTGAATAAGGATTTCTCAAGTGAACAATCAATTTTGTCTACGGCTGAGAGCAGTTTGTTTCCAGAAAAAAAGTACTGCAGAAACATATGGCTATGAACATGCTACTCACATACTTTGGTATATTACAGTAGGATTTTTTCACAATTGAAAATGGTTTACAGTACACTTGGTGTGTTGAACTAACCTGGAATGATAAGGGCATCATGATCTTTGACGTCCAGTTTGCCCAGGTCAGTGACCTCACCACGAGCAATGCGGGCGCTTTCCTCCAGCACATTACGCTTATCTGTCACTGGTTTTCCCTCGCAGTGGTTCACTACGTGCATCATCTCAGCATTGGGAGCAAACATCTGAACCTGCAGTGGAGTGTTAGCTTTAGTGAATTCCACATCTTTATTATGGCTCAAACTGACAAGTTTGAAGTGTCATAGAAACAAGCCTGAGACTCTCAACATCAAGGTTATATTGGGCATCTTCTTTGTCTGTGTGTGTGTGCACGCATACACTTGTATATGCATATATGCATATGTGTTATTTCCTGTTTTACCTTGGCACCAGCCCGACTAAGGTGTACCAGAATAGCCGAAGCCTCATGGATCTCTGTCCCATCATAAACTCCACAGCCAGCAAGGATCACTGCTACACGCTTTGCCATTGTACCTGAAAAATAGACAAAAAAAACGTGCAGTTAAATAGTACTGTTAAAGTAGCTTGTCCAAACACAACAGTCTATAAAACTGTCTTTATCTGTTTAATGTGGAGCTATAGCAAGCCAAAGAGATGAGACACAAAACACATGCTTGTGACACAGCACCTCTGCCATATTAAAAATTCAAACAGAGCTGGCAGTCTCTGTGGAGCTTTTTCCAGGTAACATGGAGCTACCTTGGTTTCCAGGCAGTTAATGTAAACAAATTCAGCAGTTTAGGTCTGGAGACAGGCAACAAAAACCACAGAATAGAAAAAAATACTATGCCATCACTCATGAGTGGAAATCTATCTACTGAAATGAACAACACTATTGATTGAACTACTGAAGTTCCTAAAATACACTAACAAGCTGGCGTCATTTTTGTAAACAGAATAAAGCAGTCCTGTAACTAAGAAGTCTCAGTTCAGTCTCTATAATTTTATTTCAGTTAGTCGGAATATATTACTCACCTTGTTAAAAAGAAAGTAAGTCTGAAGCAGAACACTCTAGCCTTCACCCTGCCTCGGTTTTCACAACCTGGTAGGAGACTGGCTGTTCCTTTATATGTGTTCAAGTTATGTACCTCCCACAATGGTACGATAACCAAGTATAACAGCACTGCTTCCTGGAAAGAGGAAAGCCAGTAACTACCTCAGTTTACCCAGTAACAAAATGCTGAGTAATGGCTGTTATCCTTTTACTGAATCAATACTGATGCTAGAGTTCTATTAAACACCATAGAATAAAAAAATACTATATGCAATAATTAAAAGCCATTGACAATTTTTTTTATGAATAATGTTTTTCATGATGTTTTTTTTCCAGCATTGAAAATTTTGAAAAAAAAACTAAACATTTAAGACAAGTCAATGAGATGGTGAGAATGCTTACATCAACAGTGTATTTTGGATACAAAAAATACAAATTTTGTCTTTTGGTTGACCATTGATAATTAAATGTAACTTTTATTTTCTTCCTTGTATGACCAGAATAGTCCACTGTTAAGGGAAAAGAGTAGGCTGCATTGGTCTAACTTATTGTGTACGTTTTTTATACTTTGTATATAACATTTCAGTGGACAGAGGACACGGGGAGTGAAATATGAGGAAATAGCTTTTGAGAAGAATTTCCTGAAAGGGTTTTACCGAACGCCCTGAAAAGGAAGACAAATTATAATATGTGACGTAATAGAAATGAATTGTTTAAAAGCGAAGTATGCGCGTCGATGTGTAGCTAAACGATGGCAGATGATCGCTCTGGTCCAGAATCCTTGCATTTCTCAGTGGGCATCTTGGGGATCTCTGGGGGTATGTTGGAGATTTTTGAATGTTTGTAAACTTTGTTGTAAAATGACTCGCAATAAAATCGCATTTGATTTGCAGATATTAAAAACAGCAGTTTGGATGTACATTTTCTGCCGTGCGACTGTAGTTTTTCGCATTTACCAAACTACTAAAAACGTGCTACCTTCACTTTGTTTGTTTGTTAATACATTGTTTTAATGTAGCGATTTATGAAATAATGTTTATATTTTAAAAACGTCAGCAATGTCTGCTTTTCAAATGTACATTACAGATCTACCTGTTAAATACTGTAAAAATAAATGAGGTAAAAGCAATTTCATTAGCCTAAATCATTCTCTCCAGTAGAGGCGCATTTAAATATACTGATAAGTACATTTAAGCACATTTAAAATTACTGATAAGAATTTTTAATTTAGTTTAAGCTTTAGAAGGAGCAAATGTCACTGTAAAAACACAGGTGATCGTTTCATAATAACTTTAGAAAGTTACCTAATTTCATACTTTGTGAATAAAAAAGTAACCAACCATTTTTTTGTTTGTTTTTCGTTGAAGGTTCTTTGTTGCTTCTGGTCAACAACTATGCCAGCTCCTCTAACAAGCCCTTGATCCCTAACACCGCTCTGGGAATAGAACTTCTCGTTGTCGCGGCCCTTTTGGCTTATGCAGGTGGGTGTCAAACTAGAAAATTTAAGGTAGACTCATGGATTTAAAAGTGATTTGCTGTTGCTATTGTATTAGTACTTTTTATTTACAGTACATTTTAAATTTACATTTAAAGTTTGAATTATTATTGCTGTTGTTGTTACTGTTATATGATGATGATAATATATGTAGAACAAATGTAATATATTCATTAACTACTATCATTTAATTCTAAATAGTGCTTTTGCTAATTTGTGTCTTAGGAGTGCGTCGGAGTGTATCCCACACCTCAGTCTTTGCCAGTTTGTGTCTGACTTTGTCCGCCCTATGGTCCGGTTCAGGCTTGGTTCACATACTTGCAGGGGAGGGAATAATCAGTGCAGCAAATGAACTGAGAGATGCTATGGTCCCAGGGCTCGCTGCATTTACTTTGGTATTGCTTATCGTTTGTATTGTAGCTGTTCTACAGAGGGAGATTGTCCTCTCCTTCATTGCTCTTGCCATAAGTTTGGCCTGTGCCCATCAGATTGCTGGCCTAGCTATCTTAAACTTTGGTCAGTCTTCCAGTGCTGCCTGTTACCTCCTGGTCTGCCTGGTAACTGCATACTTTGGAGGTGGCCGCCTGTTGTTCTGCATTACCCAGGGGAAGTTCCAAACACCCGGAATAGGGCTGCTGAATAAAACGGAGTCATTGCAGAGCAAAGAGGGTAATGATGTGGCATCAGTGGGCTTGGCCATGAACTTGTTGTCGTCCAGCGTATTGGCTTGCCCCCTGCTGGGCGTGGTCCCTCAGCTTTTCTTAGGCCACGTTCCATGGTTGTGGACTGCTGGTGTTTTCCAGCTGGGTGTGTGTATTCTCTCCTACAGAGCCATGGATACTCTGGTTGCCACTTTCTATGGCTTCACAGCTATTCTGAGGTTTTCTGAGGGCTACTGTGCACTTGTGAGGGACATAACAAGCCAAACCCCTTATTCCCCAGTTCCATTCCCCACTGTTTTCTCAGTGCTCTTTTTTGTTTTAGCTTTGTTTAGCTGCCACAGAAGTGTGGTTGATGGCTTCTACCAGCTGCTCTTTGTAGCTTACTGTATAACCATTGCAGCCCAACCGAGAGGTTTTTTCCAGGCCGGCACACAAGGTGTGCAGGCAGCTATATTTGTGGCTTCTGCACTTGTGCTCCTGTTAACTCTCTATAATAATGTGTCTCAAAAGAAGATGCCCACAGGTGAGGGTCTAATAAAGAATCTTCTGAGCCACAGCAGTATGGTCAAGCTACGAACCCAGGACAAAGACTTGCATGACCCCTATTTGGGCTATGCCAAATATGCTGATGCTGAGGTGCTTGGCCATGGCTGTAGTGTTCTGGCAGCCTTTGCTATCACTGCTAGTACAGCTACTCAGGACCCCCTGGCAGTCTTGATTTTGCCATGGGTTGTAGCAGCAGGTGGTTTTCTCCAGCTGCTGTGTGGGTCTGTGGCTTTTGCCCGAGGCAAGACCCTGGAGAGCACAGCTTTTATCCTCTATGGCATCATGTGGGCAGTGTGGGGCCTGATACGTTTTAGTGGCCTATATGGTGGTGATCGTGGTTTCAATGTGGCTGTGGGAATCATTAGTTTCATGCTTTTCAATGTTTTAGTGACAGTAGGAGCTTTATTCCTCAATAAGGCCTGGTTTATCTATGCCCTTTCCTTTGAGCTCATTCTCATTAGCTTCTTGTTGGACGCAGTGGCAATGTTGCCCTATGGTTATGACATTGGCGTAACCATCATTTTTGGTTTGATTAGTTTCTACTTTTTTTTGGCCAATATATTCAATTGCACCTTCCACACTCCACAACTGCCGCTTGGTGATCCTCTAATAAAGCTGAATGGATTTGGTGGGGGCAAGGACAGCTGCCCTCACCTTCCTGCAAGGAAGGCCACATCTGTGCAGCAAATAGCAGGTGAGTTGGATGTTGTTGAAATTAGATTTTATCTTAAAGTCAGGAATTGCTGACAGTCCTAAGGTAATGATATCTAACAGGGCATAACGTAATGGTATCTAACAAGGTAATGATATCAAATAGCAGGTAATGATAAGGTAATGATATATTTTATGTTTCTAGAGATCATGAAGAACGGCGGGGTATGTGGAATACCCACTGACACAGTTTATGTGCTTGTAGCTGCTTGCAATCAGCCAGATGGAGTTGAGAAAGCCTATAAGTAAGGACTACACATATTTTGCTTGTTAGTTAAAGGCTTACAGTAATCAGAAATGTAAACATTGTTAAACTGCTATTAATATTAAGTAAACAGACATCAGATAATGATAGAAAAAAAAACAAGGAAGGAAGGAAGATCAAGGAAACTGGTCATTGTTTGCCATTTTTGCTTGAGGGCAAAATCAAGTCTTTTTGTACTCTTTTATGTATAATATTATGCACATTTCCATAGGGTGAAGAAACAGGCTCAAGAACGTCCAATGTCTTTATGGATCTCTTCCATTAAGCAGCTGGAGCCGGTCAGACAACAGATCAACCCAATGCTTTGGGACTTCATGGAGGCTGCATGGCCATCATCAATTAGTCTGGTTATTCCTAGAGGTGGGATTTTTACCTGCACTCATGCAGTGCTGTTGTAAACACATTCTGTGAAACAAAATCAGCCCCTCTTATTTGGTATTCTTAACATCATTTAAAACATCTTGACAACTTATGGTGTTCTTTAGCCCCATGGATGGATTTCTTTGGTTTGGGTGACTCATCAAAATATATTGGCACACCACAAAGCATTGCAATTAGAAATCCAGACTGCACTATTGCAACGCACCTTATAAGCTTGGTATGTTGTTTAATTTCTGTTTACATTTTATCCTGTATTAACTATACTCAAATCAATAAATACTCGGGTTCTGTCATCATGCATCATCTAGTAATTTACTGGATCAAACTTTTTCTGGTTTCACGTATTAGGTGGGTCCTATTGCTGTGACATCAGCAAACCCAACAGGTGAAGCAGACACAACCCATCATAACCAGGTGTATGCTAAACTGGGTGATAAGGTAAATTGCTTTCCTGTATTAAACTATAAAATGTTGCTTTATATAAAAAACCAAACAAAAACAAAAATCATTCTGTTATTTGTTTGGGTAGGTCAATGGGGTGCTATGTGATGGACCTTCACCAGAAAATATAGCTTCCACTGTGGTGGACTGCACTAAGATGGAAAGTGGACAGATTGGATTTTTCAGGGTTGGACTTATTCCAAAGTCTAAGGTACAATTCATTCCAGAACAAAACCTCTTAATATTTTTTGCTTTGACTGTTTGAGCCTAATAATTGACTTCCCCACAAATCCTATAATCTTATCAAGGTCCTGCAGATCTTTGAGGATATTCAGAGGAGACATCAACATGGACACCTGAATGGTGGTTTTGAGACAGACATCACAGATCCTATAAGAGATATTATGGAATCCACAGATTCTGAAACAGATTCAGGGGACCTCAGCCAAAACAGAAATGAGGATGAAGCTTTGTAAATAATGGTATATATTATGTTCACATTGTTGGTTTTTGGGAAGCTTTTGATTGGTTTTCATGTCTGTCTCTGGGGACAGGCACATTAATGTATTAATTACAACAGTAATCAGACACATGTTGGCAGTTATGAAACATTGTTCCCAACATGAACAACTTATTTTTATTAAGACAAATACATTCTCAGAAATACAGATGAAAATGTAATATGAAGGCGATCCAATTTATTGATTTATTGCCTGCCACATTGCAATCTCTGTGGGTCTGTTTTTATATTATATATTGTGAATTATTTATTTCTATTTTTCTATTAACTTCCAGTGTTGTTCAATAAAATAATCATTATTAATAGGCTGGTGTCTCATTCAATTTGGTCTTTTAAACATGCACTTTATACATTTATAAAGTGCATGCCCTTGGAGGCATGCAGATAAACAGAAACTGCAACAGGTCCTAAAGAGGGAATGTAAGACTGAAAACTGTACAGAATACATATAGTTTAATGCCAAGACATTTTTTTGTTTACAATATTTTGTATTACTGGTTGTTAGTTCTCATGTTTTGACTTTTGATGGCACTGCAAGGGCTTAAAGCCCTTGTAACTGTTACACCCCAGCCAGGAATCCTCTCACACCAGCACCAATCACACTTCAACACCCACTTCCCTGTTCACCATCATAGGTTCAATAATTATTGCCCTCACCTGCTCCTCACTGCTCTCAGTTAACTTACAGGTGTCCTTCTCGCTGCTTGGCTATCAAGCCTTGAGAGAGAGAAAGAGAGTCTTACATGCAATTCAGAGAGTATGAAATTATAATGGTTGAACTTGTATAAACTATGAGATTTTGGTATGGGTAACTTTACCTTTACAGTATGATTATAAAATATGATCACAATTAATTATCTAGATTAAATAAGGGTGCCAGAGAATCCGACCGCATCCAGGACCGCCAGAGGGCGCCGTCACCGGAATACTAACAGCACACCTGTACCCGATTAGCTCATTTACATCACGCTACAAAAGGATTTTCCAAACAACACTTCATTGCGAAGTATTGTCAAGTCTAGTTGCATACCGAGCGTTCTCTTTGTATTTGCTGTACTGGTTTTTTTGGATTGATCTCTTGCCTGTTCCCAGTTTTCATCTTTTTGCCTTGCTCTATTGTACTTCTGCCTGGTCCTGCTGTCTTCTTTGGTTTATTGACTCTCTGCCTGGTTTTTGGATATTCTTTTTGCCTTGCCCCTTTTGTACTGCTGCCCTTTGGGCTTGTCCCTTTGGGGCAGCTGTCTATTGTATCTTTTTTCAGATATAATAAAAGAGATACATCTAACTGCATATGGATCCTTCTCTGCCTTCTACGTCACGTTCGTTACAAAGGGTAAATAATAAATAATAAAAAATAGCATAATGAGTCATCCAGATACCATAAAAAGTTGTGGGGTGGTGGCTGGGGGTAGAAACAAACAAACAAATAAATAAATAAAAAGTTGGTTTTATGATGCGTAATATAACTGAGGTTATGGCTTCTGAAACATCTTCTCAAATATCGTATAACATCACTTAGTCCACCAAGTTAATTAATGCTTTATTATTTGTCTTCATCCCAAAGAAAAGCTAATTTTCATTAAGGAATTTATGGTTTAAATTAATCACACATGACTGAGTGTTTTATCAGGGTACAGTAAACCTTAAGCCACAGAGAATAAGGCTAAACAAAACTAATCTGTATAACAATGTGAAGACTCCCCCTACTGGTGTTCTCTGGTAGTGGCAGCAGCAGATTGCACTGACTGATTTGATATTATTTACTTCCATTAATTTATGTTGTCCATGTCTTCCTCATGTCCAGGTCTTCTTCGCATTATTTATTAATTAGCTTGCCACCTGAGGATCATTGTGTCTTTATGTTTCCCTTATTTAAATGCCCATTTTTTGTTTAGACCTTGTCTGTCTTTGACGTCACTGGGCTTCTTTTGTTATAGTTATATCTTTTCAGTGCGGTTTTGTTGCAGTGATTAAACATTTCAGTTAGAGACCTGTGTGGAGCTTCCCTTTCTTTTTCTTTGCCTGCACGTTCTTCGCCTGTGACAATTTGAAGCACACAGATACTGGGTTGCAGGAATTAATATCAATTCATTGCCAAACTGCCAGTTAGAAGTTCTTATTGTTCATTTCCCAGAAATGGATAGGCTTTCTGAAGAAATCTGAGATGTACAGGCCTTAAAATGACACAGTATCCCATACAGAAGTGATAGTTGAGAATTTAATATTAGAAGAGAGACATAATCAACACTGCACTGCAGCACAACACATTTTTATTTTGTTATGGAGTCATTTTTCACAGTTGATAGTTTTTATTTTCATCACAGTTGATATTATGCACATAGAAAAAAGATTTTCTATTCTTACATAAGCATGAGTTTGTCTAGTAAGTGGAATCAGAAAAGACAGTTCATAATTCTTGAAATGTGCTAACACTTTTTGAGACTACTTATCAATGAGGACTCCTCATATAACTCTGGTTTCACATATCAGCATAGAGGATAATGACTTTTGACGGACAGATGTGGCAGCTCTCCAGTGGAGGATTGGTCCACCTTGTCTCATCTATTTGCCCCATGAGATTTCAAGTTGCAAAGACAGTGCTGCATAAGCTGATGTTTCTGTGCTAATGAGGTAAACTCCACTGTGTTGAATAAATACCTGTAGTGCTTATGTTTGTATCATGGTAGTGGCTGTCCATTCAGGTGTGGCTACTCGGTTTTATTATGTTACCAAAGCAAGTGAGTCATCAAAAATCCTCTAGTTAAATTTAGTTTTGTGATTTCAAGGAATGGCAATGTTGGGTTATGACTGAGTATCTAGGTGATGCTGGTACCATTAATCATTTGGGTTTAGTCTCTTTTTAACCTTGTTTCCTTAGTGCTGTTTTATTTCCTTACTGAAATAGTTCACAATAAGGAAGTAGCTTGTTCTATTAGCAAAAGAGCACTGGTCACCATGGGACTATTAAAACAGTCATAAATATGTGAGGGAGAGATATGCATACATTCTTTGATGTTTTGCACTGACACTTAGCAGCTAAGGCTCACGCCAAAAACTGAGGGATGACCACTTGAAACTAGGAATTTCTGCTCAGGAAAGGATGTCCACAAGTAATCACACTCAGTCCAGCCCAGTATATTTGTGGTTAGTGGAAAGTCCAAAGTCACTGCCATGTTTGTTTGCCTGCCTAGCCCTGTGAATTCCTAGACTATGTGTTGCTGTCTCACATGGCAGCCAGGACTTCCCTGTTTCCAGTGGAATTCCAAAGCTTGCGCTTGCTACATGAAGTCAGTCATCTATTTGTCCCCCTTTAGGTTACAGTGTGAAAGCCAGTGGTGAGAAAGTATTGGTGTGATATTCTGAGTGAACATTATCATTTTACTTGCTATTGTTGAAAAAAGCACTTTCAATCAAAAGACCCACCAGTCAGGGTAGTCTTTTCCCTTTATTTAACTTCAGTGAAGACTAGATGAAGCACATTGTTTCCAGTCAGTAGCAAATTTAACGTGACACTGACATCTTCATGTTCTGGATGCATATAGTTGCAGGGTGTGTATGTTCAGTGAAGCGTCACTGGAAACTTCCAGGTTCCATTCAACCATTGATAGGTTTAGAATGTACACTTTAGTATCAGTTACAAAACAACTGCTTTCAATAGCTTTAAATACTATGGTGGTGGGTATTGGATTTTTTCTCTGAAGTACAAAAGGTGTATGCGTTATTGACTCGCAGCAAAATGAGGACAAAAAGAAGCATTAATCTCTACCTACTATACCCTTTCAGACTACAAACAAAAAATTAACTTAATTTTAGATCAGCAGTTGTTTTTGCAATACCACTGTAGTACACTGTTTTCAGTACTAGACTCTTTTAATCAACCACAATGTACAGGTAGTCCTGCCCAACATTACTTGTCACTTTAGCTTTGTGCCAATGGCATGTGATCCTGTGGTCACAAATATGCTTGGGCTTGTGAAGATCATGCTATTCAGTCTGTGTGACTGCCTCAAAAGCTACATGAAAAATTTGTTCTAAGTAATTATTTTAGTTTTAAGTAATTGTGCTGCATCAGAAGGTCTGTGTCAGAGTTCATTACTTTGTTTCTTGTACTTAAAACAGGCAACAGTGAGCTGTCAAAGTGAAGTTAAATTTATTTATATATCGCTTACAACAGACATGGTCACACAGCAGATTTACAGAGTCCAAGCCCCCAATGAGCAATTCAAGAAGTATAACTGAAAAGGGAGAACCAGCAGGTAACACAGACATGAGGGAGCACTGGGACATATAAAACGTCACAAACTTGAGTGAACTTGGGAGGGTGACAGCATCAAAATACTCTATGATCACTTGACCTGGTAGCTAGTGTAGTATGGATTAGATAGGTGTGATATGTTCATATCTTCTAGTTCTAGAAAGGACTCTAGCTGCTGCATTCTGCACTAAATGAAGCATGGTTATGCTCCTACTGGAACATCAAGACAGCAAGGCAATACAATAATCCAATCTAGATAGAACAAAATCATGAACTAGTACATCGACATTATATTTCTTATCTTGGCAATGTTCCTGAGGTGAAAGAAGGCTATCCTAGTGACATCATCAAAATTGTGAACTGGTTCAAGCTCATTTAATTCATATTTACATAAATCAAAATGTTCATTTTAACATATTTAAAAGTAAAACACACTGCTGCTTGTTTCATTTTTGATAACTGTATTACTGCATACAACTATAGTATCACTGCAATAATATGTATATGTAAATTTTAAGTAATAATATGTTATTTAAAAAATTACCCCTTTTTTCTTTTTCTGCTTAAATGTATTTTGTGTATAATTTAAAACATTAATACTGAATACAAATCATAAGTATACATGTTTTTATTAGAATATAGTCATGGCATATCAAAAAAATGTACACATATTTACACACAATATAACTGTCACTAGTTTCCTTCTTTTAAATATACATATATAACAATTATATATAACAATCATATGATGTTAAATTATAAATATAACATGATAATCAGCAATGTCAATTATATAACATGACAATTATGTAATAATGTTTTATTTGCCAAAATGCATCTGTGTAATGTGCGGTCAGCCTGGGCAAAACGCATGCACAAGTGAAGTTCAGGAAAACCCCAGGCAGAGATGAAAACCAAAAGGACTTTAATGAATACAGGGGGTGGCAGGCAGGAAACCATAGCATAGACCTTCAAACATAATCGCATGAGAACATTGTATAAGATCAATGACTAACAACTAAAGAAAAAAACTAGGGAACCTTAAATAGAAGAGAAAATATGAAAGAAGGGCAATATGAAACAGGTGTGACCTGGGATCAGGAGGAGAAAACAAAAACCAGGAAGGGTGACGAGAGGGAAAACTTGGACTGGACTTCAGATTGTGACAGTATGGTTGAATGTGTTACAGGCAAAACTGGAAAAATGTATTAAAACAAAATTGGAACAAAAAAGGAAAAAAAGAACCATAACGAGATGCCATTAACAAAAGCATAAAAACAAAGAAACATATTTTCAGGGTTTTTTTTCTTTTGATACTGAAGCTCTGGATCTCACAGCATACTGCTCTTCACCCTCTCAAAAATCTGTCGTACTTTGGCTGCAGGAACACAACCTTCACGCAGTATGCTTATTGTACCTGAAATAAATGGTTTTAGTAAGTACTATAAAAGTTTAAAGGTAATGTATGTGAATATATGGGAATGTATGTTAATGTTACCTTCATCAATTTTCAGGCAGTTGACCACTGTTGATGCCACCACCTCATTAGACTCTCCATCACACAGTACTCCTTGTATCTTGTTCCCAAGGCGCCTGTTAGAAGGTTAAAATTGCTTTTAGTTACATTTTAATATCAGTTACCAACTGCTGCCAAAATTTTGTGTTCACAGCACAGGTCAAAAATGCTCTAAATGTAAAATGACAGGAAACAATTAGGGGCATTTCCATGACTGTCAGAAGGCTAGAAGTGCTTTAATTATACTTTGATATCAGTATCATCAACTATTGCCAAAAACATTGTATTCAGACTACCGCACAGAATTTTTCTAAACATAAGATGCCAGGAAACAATTAGAGACATTTTCAGGTTGGCTAACAAACCATTTGGCTTGAAAAAGAGCACAACGCTAGTACACTGTGTTTTGTTCCAAGTGCTATCAGGGCAATATGTTGGGGGAAATAAGAAAAAAAAATCACATTCAAGGAAAAAAACAAAAACTTTATGGCGGAATGCAACTTACTTAATGACCATGTCATGATGTGTGCTGTCAGGTTCACCACTGGGGTTTGCAGAAGTGATAGCCAGTGGACCAGTGATGCTGCATAAGTGGGCTGTGACTGTGTGATCAGGGACTCGGATCATTATGCTGTCTTTGGTCCCCACACGGCCATATGCAGGCCCCACACCTTAAGGAGGAAGTGGTTTTTAAAGATCTCTTAAGAACATTACCCCAAGAAGTCTGATGTTTTATAATGTAGTTCCCTTACCAAGCTGGAAGAGCCAGTCACCCTTTGGGACAATACAACTGATGCCTCCCGGATAGACATTTCTCATGAATTCCCACAGCAGAGGGCTGAATGGAGGTTTAGCTGCCACAAGCTGTTCCACACTTGAGATACAGATACAAATTGGCTTCTCTAAAGGACGGTCCTGTGGAGATCAGGAATACTTGTAAAATGTATGTAAACTATTTCAAATAGGCATTGTGCTGCATTGTGTAGATAGTATCACTTAACTCACTTTGATATTGTATATCTTCTCTATTGCACTGGAATTCTTGCAAGATGCAGCCAGGGCATAAACAGTATCAGTTGGAATACCACAAACTCCATTATTTTCTAGCAATTTGGCAATCTGTAGGAGCCCACTAGTCCCCCGAGATGTAGGAACAGGACATGGGGCTGTTGGAATAGCTTCCTTCTTCTTATTATTCTGACAAGAAAGAATAAGACAAAATAATCAAAACCATCCATAGATCATGTCTACTGAGAGGTTTCAATACAAAATAAAAAATAAAATACCTTTATCAGTGCAGGTCCAAGTGGTATTAAGGTCTTGGAGAAGATACAATTAACAAGTGATGCCAGAGTGCCATATAAACAAATAATGGCAAATATTGAAAGCATAGAAACTGAAAAGGAACATACAAAAAGTTCATGTAGTTCATGTAGTATGGCTTGATAACAGAAATGCATGTGTGTGTTGTGCAACATAAACTTTACCTTCCAGTTGGTATGGCAATCCCTCAAGAGTGGAGAGCAGAAAGCACACCAGCATGATCTCCATGATGGTGGTTAATGCCAACAGAACAAGATTGCCATAGGTCGCTATGAATAATAAAGATAATGGGGTCTATCTTAATCTTGCAAATATTAACTAGTGAAGTCATACAATTAAAATTAACTTCATGAAACTTACCAACAAGCATCAAAAAAGCATTAATCACCAAGAAGGATACTGCTCCTACTGTAAAGCCATTTGCCAACTCTGTGGAAATCTGCAGACGTTGCCCTGTGCAAAGAGAGTATAGTGATCTAAGATTATTCCACATAATATGTAAATTTGATCATTCAGTATTATTCAACATAAATTGTTGTGTAAATCTCATTTTTGTAAATCTGATGTTTGAATATTTACATGCATCTACCTGCAAACCTGAACCAGGTCCATGTGGCCCAGATGGCCACATAGAAGGATGGAATAATGCACCCAAATCTCTGGCCTCCTTGAACTTGCAGACGGCTGACATAACCCTGCACAATGGCGCCGGGGATAAGCACCCAGGGTACTGTCAGATCCAAGAAGCTCTGGTGGGGCTGATTGTTGTGGATGGCTGAGAGAGCTGCCACTCCATTGGAGAGGTAAAACAAAGCATCAGGCAGCTGGCTACTATTTTCATGTGCATTATCCTGTTGAAGCTTCCTTAGACGGCCTAGGCCACTCTTGAGTCGATCAGTTGAGACAGTCTGGGGACCAACTGGAATAAGAGACTTCTCAGCAATTGTGTTAATGAGACGGGCAAAGGTTCCATACAGTGAGAGAGCTGTAAAGAGGGAACATGTCACCCCAAAAAAGATATAGTACCCATCAAGAGGGATTTGGGAGATTGTTGAGATGGTTAGCAGGAAGAAGAAGGCATTGTGGACCAGCTCCAGTGTGTCCATGTTCAGGCTTACAAAACAGAGGACCAGAGCTGCTGCCAGGAAAAACCAATCACCCACCATGGCATGTTTTCCTACAGCTGCTTCACTCCTTCCAGTCAACATAGATATCACATACTCTTCCCAGGTCTTCACGAGCCAGAAGGTGCAGTGCAGCCCAAACTTGGTGAAATGATAGCTGTCTTGCCGCAAGTAAGCATAGTAACTTGATAGGAGCTGACCCGCAGAGTTGATGGATATCCAGATGGCACCTACTGTCATTGATGGGAAGTACCCAAAAGCATAGAAGGCAAATATAAATGGTGAGACTGAGTCACAGAAGAAGCCCAGGGCCATGGGTTCAGCATATTTAGTGTTCTTTTTCTTCTCCTGGCCAAGGCTCTGGGAGTTGGTGGCATTGGTTGTTCCAAGTAACAGCACATTAAAGAGAGGGTTACCAAAACCCTTAAGGACGTAGCGCTGGGCAACTCCCTTGATGAGCAATGCTACTGAGCCATAGATGGCAAAGAGCAGGATGAGGAGCTCTAGCACACCGGAGACCACCAGAGCCCAACTGGCCACTAGTCCCACAGCTTCAAACACTAGAGTGAGAGTGATGGATCCAAACACAAAGGGCATAATGTAGTTGACCGTGGCTGAACAGAAAGCCAACATAAAGGAAAGCAAGATATATGGTACTAGTCCCGCTATGGCAGATTCACTGAGATATCTAGGGATGGAGGTCTCATTGCCAAGAGTGAAGTTCAAGTATAGGTTCTCCAGTGTTAAATTTGTGTTGGGGGTGTGTTGGTTTGCTCCTAGAAATATTCTTGTTGCTCCATAACTTCCCCAAAGAGCTGCATAGCCAATGAAAGATGTACCACTCAGATGGTCATATTTACGAAAGGACAACAAGCCAGCAATCATTTGACACACTCCACCAATTAGAATGAGATGAACACCTAAACAAAAATAAAAAAATCAATTATATTTACAATTTAAAATTGTACAAATACTAAGGAAATACTAATGATTTTTTTCCATATTTTTATATAAATATAAATATGCAAATTCATTTGACTCCATTAAGAATGTAAATACATTAAAAACTCACTTTTGGTTTTAATCATAAACTTAATATGCCTATTAAGCATATTAATATTATAAATGTTTAGAGCTGGATATATTAACTGAGCTCATAAAAAACCTGCAAGAATGTTCGCAACACCAGCTGCTGGAATCCCAGTTCTGGCTCCATGGAAGTTCTGCAGAAGCACTAAGAATGCACTAATGCCATTGGCCAAGAATCCAAGAACACCAGGTTCACTGTAGAAACTTGCAGGAAACCCATTTTCTGATGCCATTATGTCTGTTGTTAAAGCTGCAAAACAGGACTACAAAAAGGACAATAAAAAATGAGCAAAACGTATTTTAAAATATATTGAATAATGATTCAGTAAAAAGTAAATTTGAGTGATAGAATATTAACACTGCCAATGTGTGTCTGTGTTATCTTAAAGGATCACTTTAGTTATTAAATAATAAGCAATTATAATAAACATGCAAAAAAACTAGGTTGATCAATATGAATCATTATAAGTAGTTTTATTCATATACATACATGCATACATATATGTATGATGGACAGATAGATAATATTTACTAGTATTTATTTCTGAGACTTTGTCTCTCCCTCTTTTGTTTGTGATCTCCCTCCCTCTGAGCATGAGAAGAAGACTGTCTGCTGCCTACTCACAGGTGTATTTAATTTCATATCCTGTTGCCACAGTGAACTGACACAGGTGCTCTGTTCAGTGGCCAAGTGAATAAAATCAGCAGCAGCTCTCTGGCAGGCTCCGATACTGACCCTACAGCTCCCCACAAAGGCAGAGTACAACAGTGTTCTTTTGTTTAAACTGTCTGACTTCTTTCTCTTCACTACGGCTGTGGCACTACTGAGGGGCTGAGAGGACTCCACGGGTTTTTCCTGTTTGTCTCTGTTAATCTACATAATGGATATCCAAAGTGGCCTCTTGGTAAGAGTTATTGAAATTTTTTATTCATTTATTTATTTTGGCTATACTACAAGATATACTCATTTTTGCTGATTCTGATTAATAAGATATCTAATAAGCTACTTAACCAAATGCTCTCTGTTTTACATACTTTGCAATTGGAAAAAGCTATTCAAGGAGGAACCTACCTGATGAAGATCTTTTGTCTAAAGATTCGGACAGCAGTGACAGGATGGTCTATGTTTATAAGAGCCATGCTGCAGTGGAGTAGGAGGAGCTCCAGAATTTCCAGCCTACCTGTGGCCCTAATGACATCACTGGCCCTTACCCAGGACAATCAGGTTCCGGCTCTATTAATGAGAAAGTCTTCCCAGCATGCTAAAAAAAATACTTTTTGGAAATTCCCTTCCAGCTTCCTTATGGGGTGTATTCTGCTGGATGCTATATATAGATAAATGAAAAGTTCTTGTGCAGCAAGACCATCACTCCATCCTGCACAGCAATAGAAGACTCTGAACACTGAGAACTTGAAGACAAAAAACAACTATAAATTAATCATCAGAAATCTTCAGAAATAACCTCAAATACAACATGCTTTCCAAAGTACAGGTAAACAGACATTTTGCTTTTTTATGTGTTGGTGTTTATGCATGAGTGCTGATGAAGAATTATATAGATGCTGATAGATGTTTGACAAAATAGAATGCAAGATATTGTATTGCTGTAGCTTATTTCCTATGTTGTTTACTTTTTGGATGCTAACTCCATGACAAGCAGGTTATTGTCTTTTTGTCTTCATTGTTTTGTCTGAATACTTGCTGTTCACAGTAGGACATGTCTGACATATCAAGGAATAAAAACAATGATAAATAAAAACATTCTTGGAGACTTGTATCACATGAGTTGTGTAATTATGTCATTAATCAATAACAATTTCAAATCTAAATCTAATTATCTGAACAATGGGTTATTCAATAGAAAGAAACAAGATAAGTGAGTTTCGTCAAATCTTTTTGAACTGGCGATAGAGTAGATCTATGGGGTTTTTGAGTCTCATACTCAAGATATTGTTGCTAGATATTTTGGCACTAAATGTTAATTAATTACTTTCATGTGATTCAAAGTAAAATTACTAAAAGAAAATTGGATACATAAAAAAAAACTGAAACATTACAACCTGTTTTCTATAGAGATCCATCCGGCCCATGTTTCCCCTGGCTGCAGCTAGAGCACTGCACAAATCTGCGCTAAATGGTGAGCCAACTCTACTCTTACTAGACGCACTGATTCCCAATGGACCTCTACAGTGGTCAAGCTGGTAAAAATGTTCCAGCACCTCATGAAACATTCATCATGAACACCCAGCTGCTAAAGGCAACAGTGGAAAAACAGTGGGTGGTGACACTGAATCCTCTCTCCCATGTCTTCCAGTGGTGGAGAGGCCCGCCCCCGAGGAGACAGTGACTGGCAGCTTTGGCAGGTTCATTGGGAACGTGCAGGCCAGGCACCTGTCACCGACTGTGCTCCGGCGCAGCAAGCGCATGGTGCTGGACAGCATCGGCGTAGGGTTGCTGGGTAGCACCAGCGAAGTGTTCGAGCTGGTCCTTCAGCACTGCCAGGTAAGAACATGGTGCAAAGAGAAATAGCAGTATTCCCCATGCCTCCTTTAAACAGTATCTCTACCATGTACAGGATGTATTGTTTATTTTTGTAATATATGATACTTTTAAAGGTCAAAATATATCATTAAATGTACCACTAGGCACATTATTAAAATGGACTAGTTTTGAATTACAGAGCTTGCTACACCTGTTTTTGTTCAGTATGCTGAGTACAGGAAAAGTTTACTAAACTATTTAATATAAGGAAAAATAAACATAAAGCTCTACAAAAGCTTAAGTGACAAAATGGCACTCTACTTGCACAGAGTTTGTATCAAACCTTATTTTTCAAGTGAGCCACAAAGAGAGGTATTCACAACCGTCTCTCATGAGTGATGGCCTGGTCTTTACAGAGTACACTTCATCCCCACAAAAACTCTAATATATCTCTACTTCGTCTAGACATGCAAGAGCTAGTTGTTTTTCCCCCATGTGCAAAGTGCTGTGCTTACAAAAAGTCTCTTCTTAGGCTGCTGCTGTGCTGAACCCATCCAGTATGTGTATTAACGTGCTACAGGGAGCGATTGACCGTTGTTTTCCCTCTTCTCAAAGCACATGTATGCCCCCGATGACGTCAGCTTTGTCTACGGACGCAGTGGCACCAAACTATCTCCAACCCTTGCTGCCTTTGTCAATGGAGTAGCAGTAAGTATTTACACTGAGTAGCAGAACAAAGACTTTCTGTCCCTATGTCATAGTTTACTTTTCCCAGAAATCTATGATAGTGATACAGTGTGCAGCTATAATGCATTCATTCTCACTGCTAGCATTACTTAGTATGAAAAATTTATTTCATAGTACAGAAGTATGAGTGATTTTAAACATAGGTAATTATTTGGCCCTCATATATTTTCCTGGAGGCAAGCATGGGTTTTCTTGTGTTACTGTTAAAGAAAGTCATTAGATCCCTCTAATGGATTTGACACATCTCTGTGCCACAAGCAGCCACTTTTCCAGAAAAACACTGTCAAAATTCTTTGCGATGTTTAATTTACCCACTTGAAACCTAAGTGAGGGTTATACTCCACACCTTGTTTGAAGTAGCTGGTCCTCCTCAGGCCCATTCCATGGACTTTGATGACACCTGGCACCCCGCAACTCACCCCTCTGGAGCAGTGCTTCCTGCCATCCTCGCCATTAGTGACATGTTGCCCAGCAACAGCAAGCCAAGTGGCCTGGACTTCTTATTGGCTTTCAACGTGGGCATTGAAATCCAGGGTCGGCTGATGAGGTTCTCCAATGAGGCTCACAACATTCCCAAGAGGTGAGAGCTACTTCCCTTGCACACTCAGTACTCTTTTTGACCCCACCAAAATGATGAAGACAGAAGGCAAATGTCGGACTGAAATTACTAACTAAAACCTTGAATACAGTAACGTCATGAGAAAAGTCTCAACAGGACTGCTTCTGTGGGGAACAACGGGCATTTTTCAAGCACATACAGAGTTGGGAGAGGTTGCACCTACTGGATTTAGACACAGAGGAAGTTACTGTGAATTCATTCAAGCCCTTTCACTCTTATTTGGACTCTCAGGATAGAAGTAAATTATTTATAATTTGTTATTTCCCCTAAATGTTTTTAAACAGAAACCATCTGTGTAATAATTCCATGAGGATACCTGTGATTAGTGTCATTAATAGGCCTGTTATTAAACAAAATCATCTTAATCTCATGAGAACTTACATACTGTATATACTGTGTTGCCTTTAGAATATCTTCAGATGGTGATCTGAAGACGGATTTTAAAAATCCAAACAGATTTTATAGCATACATGTAATTCAACAAACTCACAATAAAAAGTTTTTAATCATAAGTATAATTAAAATCCATCCTCAGATAGCAGAGTATTTAGGTTTAGAATTAAGATTTTGACCTTCTGGAACATCAAACAATTGAAAACCAAAGAAGCTAAGTTCATGGTGTGTTTTTTTTCCAAGGTTCCACCCGCCTAGTGTCGTAGGCACTCTGGGCAGTGCTGCAGCCTGTGCCCGTCTCCTCTCCCTGGACTATTCTCAGTGCAGTAATGCCTTGGCCATCGCTGCCTCCTTAGCAGGTGCTCCCATGGCGAATGCAGCCACTCAGTCCAAACCCCTCCACATCGGCAATGCAGCTCGCCTGGGCCTCGAATCTGCCCTGCTGGCTTCTCGCGGGCTGGAGGCGAGCCCCCTGATCCTAGACACCGTGCCTGGGGTCGCTGGCTTCAGTGCTTTCTATGAAGACTACATGCCATGCTCTCTTGCATCACCTGAGGAGGAGGAGCACAGCTTCCTGCTGGAAGAGCAGGATATAGCATTCAAGCGATTCCCAGCCCACCTTGGCATGCACTGGGTGGCCGAAGCTGCCACCACCGTCCACCAGGCCCTGGTGGCCCTCTCCAGAGGCAGCGTCAACCCAAGCTTGGTAAAGGACATCCTGGTCAGGGTTCCGCGCTCCAAGTACATTGACCGACCGCTCCCAGACTCAGAGCACCAGGCACGCCACTCATTCCAGTTCAACGCCTGTACCGCCCTGCTGGATGGGGAAGTGACAGTTTGGTCCTTCCAGCCCAAGGCACTCATGCGGCCCAAGCTGCACGCGCTACTCAGCCAAGTCCGGGTGGAGCACCCACACGACAACCCAGCCAACTTTGATCGCATGTACGCAGAGGTGCAGGTCACTCTGGCGAGTGGGGATGTGCTGCAGGGCCGCTGCGACACCTTCTACGGCCACTGGAGGAACCCGCTCAGTGATGAGAGCCTGCACAAGAAATTCTGCAATAATGCCAGCACTGTTCTGGCCCCAGACAGAGTAGACAGACTCATGGAGGCAGTGGAGGGGCTAGAGTACTTGGTTAACTGCAAACCATTGTTAGCTCAGCTACAGTAGCATCTTAGTCATATTTATTATGTTTTCCTCACAAGTAGTTAGCATAAATAGAGCTTCCTTTCTATTCATAACCTGTTTATGCAGGACAATCAGGCTCATGAGATGGACAATCATTTATGAGATAATCATAAATAGTTGTGGTCTCTTTAATTTTATAAACAAAAGATGTCATCTGAGAAGCATTAGCACAGAGTTCTATACTGGCATTATGGAAAAGAGAAATAAAAACACATTTATATATATTTGTAAATATAACTATAATATGAAATTATTTTTGATTGTGTGTTAGGAATATGATATCATTCTTTATTAATTACATTGACATTGTTGTATTCACAAAATAAAATGTTTTAAAACATCAAAGATTCCCTACTGTACATCTACCATTGTTACTGAGGGGTATCAAGTATTAATTTTTAAATATTTAACACTGACTATCAATGTTTTTTTTATGTCACCAGAAAAACCATAAATATAACAATTCCAGAAATCCCCCCCCAAAAAATTAATGAGTTAGATTCACAGCAATCTTTACCAGTTACATAATTATATAAAAACTTTACCAGTTACATAATTATATAAAACAATTTAAGTAAATTTGTCATGTTCTTCCAGTCTCTACACCAACCACCTAGTTTATCAGAAACACATACTTTGAACTCATTGTGTACTTTATTAGGTACACCTATACATAGTTATTTTAACACATTAGTTTCACTGCTGAGCTGAAAGTGGTTTGGCATCCAAACATACACACTCAAGAGTGGCAGCTGGAAAGTGAAAAGTGGAATGGCCTGTAGTCTCCAACTGTGCACCTGCGTTACAATATGTTAGTCATGAGGATATATACAGTTGTGAACATGGTGGTCACTATTGTGTATAGTAATAAATGTAGATGGAACTGGTTACACTGAGTGTGCATTAATGGTGCCGGTGGAGCTGGATACGACTGGGGCACCAGTCCTACTGGAAGTGCTGTGAGCTTAATTCAGTGAAACACAGGTAAAGAGATGCATACCTGATGATCCCTGAGAAAATGTATATATGTATAACTAGTAGAATAATCACCCAAAAAGGTAATCAGAAAAGTATCAGAGCAAAACTAAGTGCTGCCCAGTAAAATGAATAGTACATGTTCTTTATTTTCTTTCTTTGTGTCAAAGGTAATTCATCATTTGTTTCAGTCAGAAGAGAGACGTGCATGGCATTACACATAGCCCAAGTAGGGTGCTGATGTATGGTAATGGATGCATGAAAGAAGGAAATGTTTCTAGTGTTGCCTAAAGGAACAAATGTGGGGAGAAGTATGAAAATATTAATCAGAAGAGTGGAATAACACTCCAAACCAGAGCTGAGTAATACCCCTACTGTCACACATCTGTGTCCAACATGAGTCCTGCTCTGTGTACAGAAGTTCTGTCTGTGAAAAAGTGCTATAAAAAGTTTGTCTGACATCCTGAATTTGTAAACACTTCAATACTCAGTGCCGTTAAGTATTAAATCAAGACCTAATAAAACATAAAGGCACCCTGAGGGACCAAAACATTACAATATGATAGATATTTTATGTATTTACTTATAACAGATATTTAACACTAAATCCCACAAAGTGATTTCCCCTTTACTTTCTCCATTTGGACAGTGTGACTCAGATTATAGTTCAGTGGATTTATTTGAAACCTGTTCCAGCCTGATAGGCATTCACAACCTTTTTCTGAGATCTTCAGGAATTTGTCTTCTCTATGCAATCTTGTGCCTGACTAGGCAATCTAGTTTGTGTGTACAGGTTCACTCTGATTTACACATAGATTATGGTACCTTGTCACACCTAAAGATTGCATAATTGATACCTTGCCCGGCAAAGACAAGAAAGAAGTATCAAACATTTGTGTCGTTTTTTTCCTGTTTCTATATATTTTTCTATATAATTCTATATATATATTTCTATACTGCACTATGAAACCAGCCTGTGCCTTGTCAACCATGTTAGCGCCATCGTCCACCATGTTAATTCCCCTTGTCAACCATGTTAGCGCTCTTGTCCACCATGTTAGCATCATTGCCAAGGAAAATCAAGAAAATCATGTGCTATCAAGAAAATCAAGTATTTGCTCTCTATTGCACCATATATTAGTGAACCTTTTGAATTTCTCTGTGATGAAATCAAATGCCACCAACTGAACATACTATGCAACACAAACTCAGTACTGTAAGTGAAATTATAAACCCTGAAGATATAAAATGTAAATTGGAAAACCTGAAACAAAAATGATTAGAATTAAATTATATTAGAACACAAATTAAAATCCCTTGAGCTCTGATGATCAAAGGAAGCTGCCAAGGGCAGTGCTTAAGAGTGATGACCAGTCACTTTCACATTTTGATGTAGATTTGTATTTCATGCAAGAGAAAATTATTAATTGGACTAATTGGAATTAAATTGTGTTTTCATGGGTGGATCTTTATTCTGAGTACCCAAATCCCACATGTATTATTTTGGACTATATCTTAAGTACAGATTTATTTATTTATTTGTTTTTTGTTTGCATTTCCCAAACTAAAATAAGTGGACCTTATGCAGTACGTTATGCTAATTGTAAATCTATTTTCAGCAGTTTTCTATCATGTATAGTTTTTTATGTTTGTACATTTTTTATTTATTATGCCTTATTCATAAATAGGCTGAAATTGCATTTAAATGTGTACAGGCATACTTATAAAATGTACAATGTATGGGTTTTTCTTATGTTTAATCCAGTCTCCTTGTTACCACCTTTCCATATTATACATAACAACATATGAGTATACTGGAACAACAAAAAAACAATGGGTGGTAGAGAAACTCAGAAAACAAGTTTAGTTTCAGAGTTCAAAAATACATAATATGCAGGTGTGGGGTTTTTTCTTCCAGGAAACAATCACTGCTGACTAGTGGCTTAACTTCTTCCTCCAAGTATTTCCTAGAAAGGCCCTGGTGAAAAGAAACCGTGTTTGCTGTATTTAACTTTCTGTGAAGAATTAATAGCTAGTGACATGGATTAACCCTAGCAGAATGATTATATAATTCAACATATTGTTACCCCCTTGTGCAGGTGTTTCATTTGGCCACATAGATCTAACCTTACCATGACTAAAGCCCAATGAACACAATTGCTGCTATATGTCACAAATCCAAGAGAGATTTTCCATCTTAATTTATAAAGGCAGGAGAGTGATATAACCTATAAAAAGGAAGTTCTGAAACAAAACAGTAATCATTTCTCATACCTTTTGAACAGTTCTACATCACAAAAATGTAAACACATCTATCTACAACTCTGAAAATGTTAACTATGGAACACAAAATTTGAGTATGCTGAGGATTACAAGTAGAAATATTTATGATTTATTGCAAGTAACTTTCAATTACATTGGTTGTTGAACTATATAATTTGCCAGTAGTCTAGTTATTTCACTGTCAGTAAATATATCCATCCATTAGAATTATAACAAGAACATTATTCCACAACTGACTACAACTTCCTGTGTTTGGATTGTGTCATGTGGAAAATTAATTGTGATGCAATTTATTTATTTGAAACTTTCTAGCCTTGGGCGAGAAAGGTTTAATGACATGAAATTCCAATGTCCTTTGCCAGCCACCATACCCTGACACCCCAAACCCTCCTACATCATGCAAAGGTGTGCAGGGAATAAATACTTCAGGTTTCCATCCAGTTCCCATGCGGCTTATAATTATTTATAGGGCATGTTAAATAGCACTTCCTGTTCTAAGTAGAATGTTTCCCTAATCTGGTTACCTTGTGAATCTCAGATAGGATTTCATTCTTACATTTTCTTTGGCAAAATCATGGAGTGAAATAGACAAAAGACATTCTTCTTATTAGTATAATAAACTTGTTCATGATCTTCAATCTATGTCAAATCACATACACATATACAACAATCCCAGTGACAATGAAGCATGCAAAATGTACAGGAAATATAGTATTAAATTTTCTGGAATATAGGTATGAACAGAATTATTCTCACCAGCTTTTACTGCATGCTCCTTAAATATTTACTAAAAGGTTATTCCTCATTCACATACTACAGTTTCCAAGACCCATGCAACAAGAAAATCTTTCAGTTTAAATTTTATTTGAATGTTCTATTTGTTTATTATAAACTCACCTGCAAATATCATGTATATCTTAAAACTATTCCAAAGTAAGAATCATATATTGTTATGTTAGTAGCTACACTAGCTATATTCCATCTATTAATTATAATTTGAATGTAATGAGACATCTTTATATTACTTATATGCCTACTAGTGATTAGAGGCATAAAATGAAAAAATAATATCTACACTGTCGTATCAGTTAATGGTCTTCTTGACGTAGCTCCATTTCATATCAGGTATGTTAACTATAGATTGCAGCACGATTTCTGCATGCCACACCTGATACAAAGCAATATGTTCTTTATAATTTTGAATTGTATGGCACCTAAGTGTCCTCACTCAGTTATGTTTGAGATATATAGACATTTTTCTAACACTTTTAAACACTAGCTTTCTTGCCATGTGTATAATGTTATAAAAGGTGATGTCAAAAAGCAGTTTCACCTGCAGAAATCCATGTCCAAGTCTATAATAAGCCAGGCAAAGGCACTAGCGGCAAAGAAAACCGTATTAGGGAAAAAAAAAAAACATTAAGTGCATGAAGAAGAAAACTGGCGAGGAACTCAACAGGGGATTCCATCCTCTGTTGGTTGGACATCAGACAGCACAACAAAACAATGAACAATATAAGAAATCAAACATTTCTGGGTTCCTAGATGTTTCAACAAACATATTGTTTATGTCCCTAGAAACTCTATAATGCTATGCACTCTATTCAAACCATCTTGATTTTCTCTTTAAGTTTTACAAGTAGTTTTTGGGCAGATAAAGTAATCTCAAGTAATCGCAAACACAGTAAGTGAGTGGCTGGCACTCAAATGCCAGGAAGTAAGATTACAGATTAACCAAATGTAAATTGAATAGTTTACTTAAATTGGACTGTAAGGGAAATAATTTGTTTCCTTGTTCCTTGATGTTGGTCACAATGAGCACTTTCAGGAAACAGTTTCACTAGTAATCTCAACACACGACTCCACTAGTACTGTATGTGTGTTTGCACTCAAACTAAAAGCATCGCAAAAACCTAATTGCTTAACTTTTAAAACAGCCTTTTATGGGTATGCATGCACATGAATATACTTGTTTTAGGATTATAATTGCAAGCTCTAGTTCAATGTTCCCCAGCTGAGTATTTAAGGAGATATATATATAGTCTCATAATGTTTTTGAAAGCATGTGAGAAAACAAACAGATATTTTACAGATATTATTTAGCACGTCAAATGCCAGTAAGGTCTTAGGGTTAAGGCTGGGCTTCTCAAAAATGCTGTGACCTGTGACACAAAGGTAATCATTAAATGGTATAGTAACAAACACTCTCTCCCTCATTTAAGATGATCGGAATAAAGCTATGTCTAGGAAAACAGGGACCAGCTTAGAAACTAAAGATAGATCTAAATAATACATTGCCATCAAAAGTGACCACAGAAATGTTTCATCTTTACACATATTAAATTACCTTTTAAATCTCTTGTTCTATAGTGTATCACAGTAACTAAAAGCATGAGGAAAAACCGGTTGGTATTAAGGAACTCTATCCTTAAAAAGGCATCAACTGATGATGATAAAACCTAGAAACCTTTCCATAAATAACATAGGGAAAGTGTAAACAATGTAACAAACAACAGAAATAAATAATTACATGACCGTATGGAAAAGGACACCAAATACATAATCACAAAACATGTCACCACAAAGTCTATAGTGGGAATCATGACTGACAAATCACATACACCTTTTTTGCAAATTACTCTTGGTTATTACTGGTTACTGTTGTGCCTTTTTTTTCCTAAGTCAAAAATCACAAGTTCCTATTCTCTCCGTTTGGGATTTTCCTCTCTGTGTGCTTCATGCTTTTAGGTTCTGTCTTTTAATTTGGGGGTGCCAAATACCTAGAGAAATCTTGCATTTTGGGATTTGTTACTTTCTTTTTTTCAACTATTTCTTTTTTCAACTATTACTTAATTGCTTAATTTACTTTACCTACTTGCTTGTTATTCTGTACTGTTGTGACTATTTTAGAATTCATTTTCCCTGTGCGCAAGATTTCTATATCTCAATAAAAATAACCTCTAACCTCTGTGACTTTTTTCTGTTTTATTATTATCATGCCCATACATAAACATACAAACTGTTGACCTTTTGATTTCATAGATTTTTATATGTAATTCCATATATTAATTTTCTTGCGTAGTGGTGTATTGAAATTATTATTAGTTTATGTTTTTCACATCTTTGGAGTTGTTTAGGCCAAAAATGGATTTTTCTTTGACTTGGAGTTAGTTTTAATGGTAACATTCTAGTTTGTTCACAACGTACTAGCTTTCCTGATGCCATTACTGAAAGACTTCTAGCATGTACTTTTCGGTCTGGTCAATCTGATATGTGACAAATTGTTATTGCATGACAAGAACCTAGCTTAACTGAATTTCATTTAATTTCTTTTCAGTAACTTTAAGACACTGACTAGCAAATTAAAATACCTGCAAAATTATTAATAATTTAAAATTAACAAAAAAACAGGATGTGTTTCCTAAAATGTTTGTAATGATAAGGTACTTCATAAGTTCATATGTAAGAACCTTAATTATGTGTTTCCTAAAACCCTTTGTTTCCCAAAAGTGTTTCTGTGAAGTGGTCCGGATGTTTCCCAAAACCATTAATTACTAAGGCAGTACTTAAACTTATTTTCAAATTACAATATTCTGATCCATTCCTAACTGATGTAAATTCTGATAAACTAGCTGTTGTGCGTCACAAAACCATGCACTGGGGACTCCACTTCTCAGCATTCTTCCCTCCGTCCCACTAGGTCTGCCTCCCCGGAATATAGACTGAACCTGTGGTTAATCACCTGACTGCTTTATTTTTCTCTGGTTTTTGATTCTGGTTTGTTTCCTTTTGGTTTTGTACCTTTGCTTATCTACTTCAGATCTCTGTTAATGATACCTGGCCTGGATTTTGATTCTGATTTTTGCTTCCGGCTTTTTGCTCTGTTTGTTGGACGCTCTGTTTCACCATCTGCATGTGTCTGCCTTTTCCCGGAAATATCGCAACAGCCACAGAATACTTCACCTACTCCGCAGACGGTGGATCCCGCCGAATTGATTTGTTGACTACAGCCCAGGGGCAGCTCATTGGGCAGCAGCGTGAACTCTTCTTTCGCAACAACCCTCCCAGTGGTGATAAAAACAAGATAGAATTTGTTATCACCTGTTTGAACGAAAAGGCTTTAGAATGGGCAACAGCCGTATGGAAAGATGTTCAAACCGTGTCATATGATCATTTTGCAGAGCAATTTAAGGCAGTGTTTGATCACCTACATGGAGGCATGGTTAGCGGGAACTACTGCCCAGACAAAGAGGATGATCGGTAGCGGAATATGCCAGGGAGTTCCGAAACCTGGTCTTGATCCTAACAACTTCAATAACCTCCGTCCTATCTCTAATTTACCTTTCCTCTCCAAAATCCTTGAGAAGACAGTTGCTTCACAGGTTCATTCTCACCTCTCC
>JAOXYF010000010.1:11430988-11445983 GCA_028565775.1 Sternarchorhynchus goeldii
ACGGCCTGGCCAGCGGGGGGCTGGACGGCCTGGCCAGCGGGGGGCTGGACGGCCTGGCCAGCGGGGGGCTGGACGGCCTGGCCAGCGGGGGGCTGGACGGCATGGCCACCGGGAGGCTGGACGGCATGGCCACCGGGAGGCTGGACGGCATGGCCACCGGGAGGCTGGACGGCATGGCCACCACTGGGCTAGAAGGCCTGGCCCCAGGATGGCTGTCAGGAACAGGCACATCTGGCTCTACTATAACAGCCATCTCTTCTACCACAGGCTCTTCGAGCACCTCTGCCGTCTCCATGGGCACCTCGGGCTCTGGTGCTGGGCCATCTTGGCGGGTCTGGCCTCCATCCAGCTGCTCCACCTCAGTTTGAGTCTGCTGCTCAGCTATGTTGCGGTTGACATTGATCTCCAAGCTGAAGTGGAAGTCTCCACTGCTCGGATTGGTTCGGCTCACGGCCCGCCATGACTGGTTGCCCCGGTGACCGCTTCTCGTGGTATTGCCCGTCTGACGCACGGTGTTGAGCCAGTCGAGGAGTATGTCACCATTGGAGGTTTCCTCAGCGCCCTCAGGTTCTGTTACTGAAGAAGACAATCTTTATGAAAGGAAGTCATAACTGCATTCTACAGAGAAGCTAAATAAAACTGCTATGGTAAACATAAACTAGAGAATACCACATACCACTGGGCTCTTCTCCAATTCCTTCAGGACTACTGCTGCTGCTGCTACCACTACCGCTACTGCTACTTGGTGGCTGGTCAGGACCATCTTTGATTTGCTGGAGGCGGTTCAACAGTTCCTCCCGAGTAATCTCGCCTAATAAACAAACATGTTGAAGGTTAGTACACTGATCACCTGTACATCAGAGATGAAGTTTACAGGTCTACCAATTCAAACTGGACCACAGTTTGTGAAAACACGTGTTGGGATAGCTGCTGAAAGACAGATGGTCAAAAAGGTAATTTGTTCACTTTATTCAACATCTTCCCACAATTTATCCAGGTAAGACAACAATAAGTAATTAGACAAAGAAATCAGCTTAAATCATTAGGAATCAAATCTTTATTTAAAGTTTTCACATAAATTCAGGGCTTTATAGAACAATCAACAGAAAAACATTTTCTCCAAGACAAAGAGGATTGTAAAATGCTGCATATCCGACTTTGCTGATAGTCCGCCGACAACTACCTCCTAGAACATGAGATATGGGGACAATGAAGACAAAAAGGTAATTTAGACTAATAAATACATGTCAAATCTGAAATGTGGTGAAAGAAAACAGAAAATCAGATTCATTATGAGAACACAAAACCAAGCTTTGATGTTGAATGATACCAACATTAGAGATTGATGTTTGGGTTAAGGACAAAAAAAAAAAAAAAAAAAAATTATATTATATTAGATATAATATAGATATAATATAATATAGATTAGAATAGATTAAAAATGCTCAACTTCCGTTTGCTAAGAATGCATTATATCAATTTGCACTGCAACAAAAGCCATCTTCCATGATTTAACAAATTCTGAAAGAAAATATTAATTAGTACATACAAAGAAATATGTACAAAAAAAAGGATCTAATGGATCTAAAGCACAGGTAAAATTTCTCCAGCCCAAGAGAAAAATAGCATCATAAGAGGTCCTATGCTCTACCTGGAGTGGCAAATTGTGTCAGTACGCTACATTCCTGCTTCAAGTCTGACCAAGGGTGGATTCATTACAGCACAGAGCTGCTCATTAAAATATATGAGGACAGGATGGCCATTAAATTATAATGAGAAGAGACCGCACTTGAATGTAGAGGTGATTATTTCAATCGTTCCCAATTTGGAAACAGAAATGACAGACTGTTAGGCTGTTTAGAACTGAGACATTTATTGCAAATTATTGAGAAGTGTTGCATATTTTCAGCTAATCGAACAGCTCCAAGCGCAATACACTGCCATCAGTCAAGCCTTTTACCTGCTTTGAGCGATAACAGATTTATTCTCTTAAAGTGCAAATACACTGTACCATAATGTTACTGTGAAGTTGTTCCAGATTCTCAGAATTACCCAGAAATGCCAGAAACCAACATTGTATTTTGAAGCTTTTTCAAAGACCTTTCAGATATTTTAGCCCAATTTTATTACAGCCCAGAACCCAAAGCTTCACTCTGTTCTCACTTTCTGTAATGGCCAGGCTTACAGTCATAAAAAAGAAATGTCAAAATGAGAACTTTTATGTACACAGGGAGCTAACAGTTTTACTGTAAGCTTGGTATGCATGTTATGTGCAAGATTCTACCAACATTTTAGAGAGACTTATGTTGGTCTGTATCTTGAGAATGAGGCCAAAATTCAAGATAAAGTCGAATATGCAGAATTTCACCACGTAACAGGATTTTTTTCCACCATGCAAGAAGCAAGTTTAAGTATATTATACTGTACTGTTTATAACAGCTGCTCAAAGAAACATATGAAACAGCAACAGGACAGTACTGAAAACCACCAGACTTACCAGGACAAGAACTGTCCATTCAATGACGCCATCTGGCAGGGACTCGGCTAAAGGATGCTCCAAAATAACATTCCCTTCCACTGTCCTGGGACAGAAATGGATTGGGTGTCTTCAGAAGTCCATGAAATGGTTTAGTGGGTTTGTTTTGACCACAAACAAAATTGAAACCATAGGAATAAAATACTTAACCACACACGATCAAATATGTTCATTTTGGGTTTTGTTTTGTGGGTTCATTCTGTTTTCCAGGTTAAAGAGTGGAGAAGTGATATTGCTCTTTTCAGAGAGCAAATGTCATACGTACAAAATCAGCCTACACCCCCCCCCATGAGTTTGTTCCATAATAAGCAGCTCCAAGGAAACCATGAGTAACCAATCTGTGGGCAGAATTAGCCAAGCTGTCTGCATCAACCATTTATTTTTGCATCATCAAATTCTATATGGTGGGAAGCAATCACTCCAAAGTACTCACTTGCAAGATAACATCCTTTTGTAGAACTCAGCAAAGGAATTGAAAAAAAGATGGAATCCCATGTGGAACATTAAGGTGGACCTTTTATCATTTGTCTCATGTGCCTTCTTTCTAGGATCATACTGCACCCTACTCATAGAGGATCACTTACATTTGAAATGTTCCCATACATCATATTCCACCAAGACGATGAACCCTCATAACCGAAAAGTAAAATAAATAAATAAATAAATAAATAAATAAATAAATTTAAAAAAAGCTTAATTACCTGGGGTGCCAAGGAGATTGTTGTCCCTCATAAGTCTGTAATCTTCTTCACTAAGACCATTAACAAACTGGTAGAAGGCCTCCTCTCTGCCCAGCCGATCCAGTTGCTGTCTACGTTGTAAATCGGACTGCTCACTCCCCCCTTGATCTGCATTGTCCGAACTCTCCATCGCCGCTAAAACCAAAAAATGTCTGTCGGGACCACCTAGAGAGAGATATCAGAATCAAATACAATCAGAATTGTATCACAACTGTCAATGTATGTATAAAAAGCAAATATTAAGAAGCAAAACGTCATTCTTGCATATCACGAATGGAGCGGTCGACACTAATCATCATCTAGTTAGCTATACGAATTCATTCTTAACTGTCGATGGTTAATTTTTTTTAACCTTTTGCGTTTGCTTAAAATGATTTATAGAGTATGGCTTTAATAGTCACTACCAGTCAGTGAAAACAAAATGGCATCAAGAAAGGCCATCACACAAGGTAATTTAGATCGTTAGACTGTCTAGTTCAGTAGTTAGCAGGATGGCTACATAGCTAGCTAACGAAGGATATATTAATAAGCCAAGTGCTGTTTCAATGCGTGAACACAATTTTCCAACAGTCAATTCAATTAGCGGGATAACTAAATTAGCTAGCTTTAACTGGCCTAGCTAGCCAACCTACAAGGCAGCTCGCTAAAGTAACGGTAGCTGTTTTCAGCAATTGCTAATATTGGTTAGTTAGCTGGCTAATTAAAGCGCTACGCTCACTAGCAAGCTTTACCACAAGAACCAAATGTAGCTAGTTTAGGTATTAGGTATGTTTCACGTAATCATCGGCTAACTATCGGTAAAACTGCTGCATTTACAATATTGCCTAGGGTCCCTAGCTAGCCACCGTGCTGGGAGAATTAACAAATAACTGCCATTACCCGTTTCTTTTCACTTGCTAGCACCTTTTCAGATATTTAAACGATAGACAGCTGGTAACTAGCCAACTAAATACCAATGATAGCTATCTTTCGGTGATATAAACTAGGTCGCTTACTTGGTAAGCTACTATAGGTTAGTGTTTGATTTATTAGCTAGCTAGCGAGCGTTAGTCACCTAATTCTGGCTTGAATCTAAATGTTGGACAACCAGCTAGCTTAGCTAGCTAACCAGCTAAGCTAACCTATGCAATGCTTTGTTAAGTAATTTAGCCAAGATAGCTACCAATATAGCTAGTTGGTTAACTAACGCCAGCGAGCTTGTTTGCAGTTTAAAAGAGCAGTTACATGTTTCACAAATGATACATATCACCATCATTACATGTTTAAGGCCTCCAGCGGCCTTCGACACTTTTTGCTAGCTAGCTAGTTTTCTACATTACGCAAAGCTAAAATACATATGTAGCCAGCCAGCTAGGTAGTTAGAAAATTTGTCTGGCTAGTAAATTTACCATGAGTTACCGTTTCTGTATTAATATAGCTATGCCCAGACAGGATCGTACCTTGTGTAAACCGATGATATTTTATAATAATCTTCGACCGTTTCCTGCAACTATATACTTCAAAAATCCAAACTATGAGCTTCTGAAATAGCTGAAACCTGAATTCTATAACATCGGTTTCTCAGACCATCCGTTATCTATATTCTCGTTTCCGGTGTATCGGAATTGTGGGAAACCACACGACAAGACAAAGGTAGTTTTAAAAATCAAATTACTGAGATAAATTTACGTTTAGACCTTATATGTGAGATTTTGCCAAGTGATCATGTGATAAAACTTTATTATTGTAGATCACACAAGCACAGCTAATTTAAACAAAGGTCATATTGAAGGCAGCAGTTATCACATAATTATTAATGACACCAGTCTCAAAAAGGTGGCAAGCGATTTTGATCTCAGTCTAGATAAAACAATAAAATACACACACCAAGAATCAACTGGAAACTAACATAAACGTCAAAATAACTAAGAATAGAGTCTAATAATGCCTGGTAAAAAAATAATTCAAAGGAGGAAATTAATTCCCAAATTATTCATTTCCTCAAAATGTCATAACCTCTGTGTTGTTAAGGCTGTTAAAAATTAAGGTAAATGTAACACAATAAAGGTCTTATTGTTAAAGTACTATAAGCATATTATACATAAAATATGGTACTTGTTAATTTGGTATGGATTTAATAGATATATATAGAAAGGTCAAAGTGCCGTGTATGTTTTTAGCTTTCCCAGTCTTTTCTGTCTTTATGGACTGGAGCACAAATTCATGTTTTGGCAATATGTTAGGCCTAATGTTAGACAACTAGTACATGTTTTATTAAGGAAACATAATTAAAACAAATGAAGTAATCGCATGCTATATTTATTTAGTAATGCTCAAACTTGCCTTTTCAGACACTCAAATGGTAGGCCGCTGGTAACTAGCTATCTATTGGTCACAACCATCATTTATTGTATAAGTGTATACTAACTCGATTTGCAATTTAAAAATTGGCAGTTTACTGAGAGGGTCACTGAGAACGATTTACAACACCGTGTTTTTTTAACCTCTATTTTGAAATGCAAAAAGTGTTGCAACAGGAAGTTAACCTGCGTCATCGACATTTGGTTGTCCCACCCAGTTTCTGTGATCTAAACTCTGAAAACAAATTCCTCGATTGCATAATATGCATCTTCTTTATCATTATAATACTCTAGCACAATGGTCCAATCACAATTTAGTTAACTAGTTAGACATCCTTATAGTCATATAAAACTAATCTGTCTCCCTCTATAGAAATGTAGTCTTAATCTTATTTTTACAACAAAGTAGACTACCTAGCTAGGTAATCTAATTGTAAACTAATCGCGACTAGCGTTGATCAGCGTAATCTTCACTGCGTAAGGCGTTTGGCGTAATCTTCAGAAGACGTTTAGTTGGAAGAAATGAAAATCGGCCTAGGTTGTACTTTGTTCAATTAGAAACTTTAAAAACAAACCAGTCTTACCAGCTTTAAAGACAAACCAGTCTTACCCGCTTTAAAAACAAACCAGTCTTACCCGCTTTCAAAGAGAGTGTAAAGAATAATGACTCCCATTTCTTACCATTCCTTTTAGATAATCAGTCTTAAAATTCCGTTTTTAAGTGTTATCCAGTTAAGACGATTTGTGATAGGCTATATGGTAAAAAAATCGAATTCTTCAAAGTGAAACTTTTATTGGCTTGTAGAAGTAAAACTGACTTTACAAGCGTTTTTACAACTGTATTTTGAATACAGTTGGAATTAAATCAATTTCCAATACATTCCCACTTTTGAGCCAGACTTCTTAATGTTGCAGAAGAGTCTGAATAAAAGTAGTATAAAGTACCCCCCATAAATGTTCATGATGTCTGTCATTAAGACCAGCGCACTGTCATGGCTGACTTGTACAAGTGAATCAGTTAAATGAGCAAGATGATATTAACAAATTTGACAGTTTCCAAAAGCAGCATTCAAAATCTCATTTTAATTGTATATTTACTCCATAAACATTATTACAAAACTCAGCAAGTACCAATATTACATTGTCACCATACAGGCGGATTCACAAATATTTAAAACCTTTGCAACACAACATAAACAAAATAATACTAGAATAATTTACATGAAAAATCTATAAAACAGCTAGTAGTTCACAAATTTTTTTTCTTAATTTTTCTTAGTTTGCCTATTTGTGTTTTCCACAATAACACAATACTCCCACAACAAGGTCAATTTTCTCGTACAAAACTCCCAACAAAAATGTAGATTTTTTTAATGTTACTTAGTATTTTGGTTTTTAAAACCAGAAACCTTTTCATTATACATCCTTTTCACTGCCCACAGAGGCGCAAAAAAGGTTACTCACACACTAATACTTCACAGCACTTTCTAAGAAAAATATACACTTACAAAATATGTTACAAATTGGCACAGAGAAAAATATACAGAATTTTTGTAATGTCAAGAGTTCATTAAGAATCCCTCTGGTATCAACTCTAGACAATATTTATAAAGCTCAATAATTTTTTAAACAAAAAGGCAAAAAATTAATCCCAATTAATGTCAAATAATTATGGTGTGAATATATATCCATATATTATACATTCAGAAAGGGGATTAGAGTTTTCTCATGTTTATAAAGAAGTGTGTGAGTGTGTATGTATATATATAAGTGTGGGTGTGTGTATGTATGTATGTTTTTTTTTTTCCTTTAACATATAAGGGAGGGGAAAAACTTTCTTAGCACCAGTAAGAGGAGGCAGCTCAACAGTGGCACACTGTACAAATCTGAAGAAGTACATTCAATTGAAAATAGGCAGACATTAGAGAAGGCAGACGAGTGGGTGCAGTGGCCCATGTGCAGTTTCCCCATCGCCGGCATGAATGGCTCCTAAACATGACAAGCTAGACAGAACAGAAAGGGCAGAAGGACAGAGTAAAACTATATTACGGAACTATTTTGGAGACTGGAAAAGTCCAGGGCATTAAGCCATTCTCAACCCCTTAAAATATTTTCTAGAAAATTGCAGGTTTATATTTTAAATCAGAATGCATATTTCAGTAAAAAGAAACAATATTTAAATGAACTCAAAGTTACTTACGTTAATGGTGAATTTTTATGTTGTTAATGTATAAAGTTACTGTATGTGCATGTGTGTGAATATGCTTGAATAATCAATAATGTGCAGAAGTGAACCAGCAAATGCAGCATGTCTTCTACAAGCAGCATCTTTTATGATGTTTCATAGATGTTCATTGTTGTGCAGGATTCTAATCAAATTCTCAATAGAGTACCACACTGGGAATGTCATCACTGGTCAAAATACGTGCAGAAAATTATAACGAGCTTCTGACACAATCTAAATCGTAATTGGATTTCTGCTATTTCTTACAGGTTTTCTTTTACTTTTACTGTGGGTAGGTAACTAGCTAAATGGTTTAAATCTCATGAAGCTATGCAGTGAGCTATTCGTAGTGCCTATTGCTTTTGGGAGACTCATTTTCACCATGGTATGCAATAACACTGCAGTAAAAAAAATTTAGGAAACCATTAACAAAACATCACATCACAAATTTCTTAAATATAGTATAATCCAGAAGTCAGTGGCCAATCATACATTACTAGAAATACTTTAAAACTGACAATGCTGACACGCGTGTAATATACCAGCTGTGGTACTCTATTGTTTATATACATTTAGCAGACAGACCACTACATCTTGTGCAGATTTACCTGCACAGGACAATATGGGGATCTGTTGAAACATGCGGATATTTCCATTAATTGTAAATGTTCAAGATTATGTAAGGGCATACAGTGTTTTACCAGTAACATTTTTAATCAGATTTAACATGGAAGTTAGCATTGGTTTCAGTGCCAATTAAGTTCACACATACACATTCCTATCATTTACAATAAAAGCAATTACATAATTAGGACTGTGCTTACCCTTTGATGTCAGTTTGGTGTCTTTATCTATCCACAATGAACATGCTCCATATCTTCTGTGCTTTTCATTAAAAAGTTTTTTTTTCCATTTGTCTTTTTTTAATCTCAAAGCCAGGTTATGCTGAGGTAAATTGAATTTGGCAAATAGGTGGAAAAAAGGAATGTTCAGAGTCTTGTTGTTTTGGTTACGTGAGTGGTTATGTACCACTGTCAGCTGCAGGTGCTCTTCACAATATATGGTCCCAAAAGCAAAAAGGAAAAAATCTGGAATGTCAACTCACAGAGCCTCAAAAGAGGAGGGCCAAAATTCATATGGACAATAAATGGAAAAGCCAGAATTCATATTCATATTTAGGTTTGTTCACATTTGGCACATAGATGTTTAGAATTAATGTTTGCATTAAATAGTGCATTTCTGTACAGGGACATAGACAAAGAAAAAGAAAAAAATATGAAGCACAATTTAGAATTCCCATGGCTTAGAAATGTCCCTCTAAGGTAAGCTCCAGTAAAACTCCTGTAAAAGCATAGTAAACGCATAGAATGGAAATTACAACTTCATTCCATCAGTAAGAAAAAAAAATAATCTGATATGTCTTCGATACAAAATGGTCCCATTATGTGCTATTGATGTCTTGGGGCCTACAAAGTTTTCCTAGATAGGAAGCTGAGCATTTCCCACTTTAAAAAAGTCAGGCAGTAAGAGGGAAACAGCAAAGAAAGGTCAATCTGTTCTGCATACAGAAACCGAGGGGGGCGCTTACTTTTCACAAAAGCATTTTTGTCCAAATAGCTACATGTTTCAAACAAGAATATAATTACATAAGTTTAGGGCAGCAAATTTCAATGTTAAAGAAATGTCTCCCAGAAAGACATTGTATTTATCAAGGATTTTTCTCTTCAGACAAAAAGAATCAAAACAACTACAAGGAAAAACAGCAAAAGCAAGAAGAAAATGCAGCCATGGTATTTAAAATCTCAATCAAGCCTTACACAATCACTCAATAGGTAGTTTGCAAGTACAAGAAGTTTCTCATGCAAGATATCTATATCTCCGTTGGGCTCAGGATATGGGGGTTGGGTGGGGTCAAAAATTAAGAAGGGTGGGTTGAGGATAATGTAATTTCCATGCATCTCTGGCATTCTGTCAGTCAGTGCAGGTATGTCAGGGACTGAGGGCTGAGCAGGAAGTTGGGGAAAAGTGAGGAACGTGCATCAGCAGCTTAGTTACAAAATATTACCTCAGTTTTTCAAAAGAGGTCATCAATGTTATGTCCTTACTTGGGTCTCGCTCAGCCCTCTTGCCCTTAAGGTTTTCGATCCGAGGAAATTTTGCACTGGTTTTGTGACGGTACATCTTTTTGTGCGCAGGCCCGTTTATGCCAGGGACACCGAGGTTAGGCTTGTCGAACATGTTGCAGCCCAGAGCCAACTGGGGGAAAAGGGGATGAGAGGCATTTAATTTCGCCTGATTTTTGCTACCTTTGCCCCCGGCTTTCCTGCCTTTGGTGCTTCCAGCAGAGACGACACCTTTCTTTTTGGGGTCAGACGAGGTCCCTGCCAGGATTTTGAGTGTCTTTAACTTCAGGCTGTTTGCTTCTGAGGGTAAACAGATGTCTACTGCTGGGCCCCATATTGGTTCAATAGATGCCATCATGAAACGCTGCACCTCAGCCATTCCTGATACAATGTTAGATAAAATGTTGGAGGGCTCTTCAAACTCTCGTTGGTCATCAGCCTGACCGTTGCTCTCTGCCCAGCCAATTCCTGGCCAGTCCTCAGAACTGCTGTCTGTCTGCTGGTGGGCCATATACTTTGAGTCTCCAAGCTGGCCTTTACAACCCTTTTCATCCAATAAAGCTTTTAACTTTTTGGATGCTCGTGAGTTCTGTCGTGGGCTCTTGACCTTCTCACCCTTTGCAGCTCTTGGTGTTTTGCTTTTTTTGGTGGCCTGACCTGCAGATTGTTTGCTGCTGTTTTTCCTCTTTGACTTTGTACCTTTCACCCCACCTATCATGTCAGCAGCCTGCTCATAAAAGTCTGCCTGATTCACTCCTTCCTTTTCTAGGCATAAGCAGTCATCGTCATTAAAACTATGCATCTGATACTGGTGGCTATTTCCTGTGAATCCAGTCAGATGATTTTGCTGCTCTATCATGTTGCAATTCCATTTCATTTCTGGGTTGTCCTCAAGCGGCAACTCAGACCCATTTGGGAGAACCTTGGCTTTTCCTGCTATCTTCATCTCTCGCCCTATGACCTGGGGGGATAAATTGGGTGTCTCGGGGGGTGAGAGCTCGGACAGTGATGTGTGTCTGAATTTATCTGGAGTGAAGTTGGAGATATCCAGTAAGTCTGTGGACTCCCTCAGGGGTGTGATTGCATCAATGCTCTGCTGAATCACCAGTTTGGGACTGCAGTGGGCCAGAAAGTTCTCGTTCACATCATCCTCACCATCCTTCTCGCAGGACTTGAGACTCAGAGAGCTGTAATTGCTGGAAGTAGCTGACAGCGAGCCAACTGAGTCGAAACTGATGAGCCTGCCGTTGTCAGTATGCAGTGTGCCTCTTTGAAACTGTAGCTGGCCCTCCACGCAGGGAACCTGACACGCTTGAAATTCTGCATCAGGCGGCAGCGCCTGCTCGGGCATGTAATTTTTTTCATAAAGCATTCTGTTGCCTTCCAGACCCAGTTGGCTGTACCCTGGCACTGCCAGATTCTCTGACATTGGCATAGGCATGGCATTAGAGAAATTGTTGGGCAAGATGGCTGTCTCAGGGATATCAGAAGTGAACTGCTGGTTTGGGCCAAGCTGGGAGTGCCACATCTGGGTGAGATTCGGGCAGTTCTGGGGTGACTGTTGGAGCTCTGATTCAGAGGGAGGGGAGAGTACACAGCTTTGGGCTAGCTGAAGAGAAGCAAATTGTTGGTCTTCCAATGAGAGTCCCAGTGAGTGTTGCCTGGGGGTCTGCTGAGGGAAGAAAGGGACACCAGAGCCACCTGAGGAATCTGAGGCATCTAACAATGTCTGTAGGTAGCCTCCGGGGATAACGGGTACACTTGTGGCCACATCCTGGGATGACGTAGCATTATTAGGGGAGCAGGTGGCAGACATGAAAGCAAATTTTTCAGGGGCCTCGGCTGTTTGGCTCTCACACAACTGGGGACTGTGCACAGCTGAGTCGATCTCGGTTTCTTTCCCACCCCCTACCATGTCCTTATTTTCTAGCACTGCACAAGCGTCAGCCGGGTTTGTCATGCTTTCGCCGCTCTCTTCAAGGTCTCTCATTTTCTTGCTTCTCAGCCTGGCTTCGCTTTTGAATTTCCGTATTCTGACCATTTTATTTCCCATTCTCCTCTCCTCCCTCTCTTGTGATCTGCTCTTTGGGGTAGCAGTGTGTATGATGTCATTTGCGTCTAATACACTTGCACAGCTGGAGGCTGCCATTGTTAATGGCCTTGCTATGGGGGCCGTCTCGTCTTTAGAGCCAACTTCCTCCCCGGGATCAGAGGGAAAGAAGCCCTGCTTCTGGGGTGATTGCTCCACAGTTTGAATCCTCTGAATCCTGAGTCTGTTTGCTAGCTTGTGTTTCCTTTTGGGAGGACTGGAACTAAAGGGCCGATGGCGGCCGTTAAGATAGAAATTGTGTTTATCTCCTCCTGCCAGCCGAAGCTTCTCCTCTTGCTCCCTCTGTTTCTCCTGCCAGAAATCCTTCAGAGGAGCAAGCTTTTCATATTTACTGATTGAGTCTTTATTTAAGCTTACAGTGGTGACTGCTGGATCAATTTTGCTGAGCTTCACACACATGCATTTTTCTCCTTTGAACCTGTTAATAATTATATATTTAATTATCACTGGTGGCTCCTTGCGGGATGTTTTTCTTCTTTTTTTAGGACACCAGTCATCATCCTGTTCCTCTTTTGGACCACAAGGCAGTTTTTCACGCTTTTCATTGTTTTTTTCACTTTCAATTGAGTCAACATCATAAAGGTAGTCATCACTGTACCTCACTTTCCGCTTTGCTCGTAGTCCATAATTTAGAGGGGAAGAGCATACATTCTTTAGAGAAAATGAGTTTCTATGTTTGCCCTCATGGAAAGTGTCAATAGAGTACCCAGTGCAGGAGCTGTCATCACTGTACTCCCCTGAGTCCTCAGCTGAGTTGCTAGAATCAATGAAGTAGTTCATTTTTGGACTGTAATCAGGGGTCCTATCTAAGGAGCTGTCATTGTCATCCCCTTTGCTTTCATGTTCGAGCCCAAGCTCTTCAGGTTTTGTTAAGAGCCCATCCACACTCCTCCTAACTACATTAGTCTCTTTTTTGCAGTTCACTACAACACTAGGAAAAAAGTTGAACTGTGCTTCCTCCTGAAGGACATTGGTCTTTTCTCTCATGTTATCTTGGAAAGACTCGTAGCGGATCTTCAGCGAGCACATGTCACTGCTTAGTGTTGAATCATCGTCATCATCAAACATGTAGTTGTCCACATCCTCTTCTGAGAAGAGGTTCACTGAAAGCTCATTTTTTGAACAAAGGTCTAGCAGCTCCATTTTGCTCTCACTGATGAAGGACTCAAAGTAACCCCAGTCTTGGTTTGAAGTAGTGAGCAGGCCCTCCTCTCCATTGCACTTGTCCAACAGCAGACCTTCATGCATGTTTTTGGATGTCTGATCGGGCTCATTTTCTGTCTTTTCCATGTCCTTTTTTCCCTCCAACTGGGACTTAGGCATGGGAAAGCTCAAAAGCTGGTCAGACAGGAGCTGCTCCCCGTAATTGCCTGTCTCACTGGTGCTCATGCACTGCATGCTAATGTCAGAGAGGGAGCAAGTATCATACTCCTGGTTCATGTCAGCCATTTTGAGGCTAACACTGGCCTCGGCATCCGATGCATCCTTGGTCTCAACACTGCAGCCCATGCAGCTCCGACTCTGCTGAATCAAGCAGTCCTCAGTCAGCCCAGAGACGCCCATCGGCTCCATTATGGTGAAGGGTGGCTTGGTGCTGTCGTCCCCCAGGGCCCAGGGGCTCACGTCCTTGGTAACACAGGATGTGACGGAAATGGAGTGGCTGGAGGACTCATCAGTGGGCTGCTCAGGAGCCTCAGTGAGAGTCTCTGGTGAAGGTGGGCCTGGGAGGTGATACTCCTTTAACACCAGCGCCACCCTGTGGCAGTCTGAATCCCCTCTTTGGCCACTCAGTGCATCAGTTGAAGATGACGGGGGTAAGGCAGCATCTGCAGCACCATACAGCTTCAGATTACCTCTCAGCTCATGTGATCCTACACAAAGAAAATAAACACAGCATCATGCAACAACTTGCACTTCAGCAGCAATTCATGCCAATATATGGCTGATAGCATTGAATCAATAATTATTAATAATTGATTCAATGTTATCAGTAGAATATATATATATATAAACACCTAGCTGGTGGAGGTGCTAGTTTACACAAAAGAAGAAATAGGTTTGTTTGCTTTGAATAATTAGTCTTTGGCAGCTGGGGCACATAGTGTAGTTGCACATGGGAAAAGACATGCCCATATGTTGGAAACAATATAACCAATACCACATCCACCTGCCTCCCTCATTATCTGCAAGCTGTTGAATTAAATCAGCTCTAAAAACAGCACAGTACAAAACTTCACAGAATACAGTAGAAAGTGAATACTACTGTAATATACAGAATCGATGGCTGTAAGTTGACTTTAAGAGCTCATACAAAATCCATCAACATATCTTTGACATTCTTGCTGTAATATTCAGAATGGTTGCATGACTTGGCTAATAGATCATTTGGATTAGATATTATTTCGTTGGCTCTTGGGCTGGGATATGCTTTGAGCAGCTTGGGCCATCTACTAGCAAAAAAACTTCAGTGTGCTAAAAAAAAACAGATTATGCTGCTTGAATAAATATTGCTTTGACTTGTGATGTGACTCTCACAATGCATAACACCTGAAATCACTTTATGACATGTTTTAAAATGATTAATTTTAGTGACATCTCTTTTTTAGGTTTTACAATTTGAAAATTGCATGTTACCTTCTTGGACATTCCCAATTGTTTTCATTCAATGTTTTTAACACACAAAATCAGTTTGATATTAACATCTAACTGACAGTCACTGAATTTTGGGCCCTGTTCTGTACTTCATATGAGAGCAGGGAGCACCAGAATAATGTCTAAAGACAAATATTACATTGAAGACATGCTAACCAAACTATTTTATACCATATGTGTAAGAAATGCTCTTCTGCATACTGTGTGTGTGTGTGTGTGTGTGTGTGTGTGTGTGTGTGTGTGTGTGTGTGTGTGTGTGTGTGTGTGTGTG
>JAOXYF010000010.1:11446083-11460150 GCA_028565775.1 Sternarchorhynchus goeldii
GTGTGTGTGTGTGTGTGTGTGTGTGTGTGTGTGTGTGTGTGTGTGTGTGTGTGTGTGTGTGTGCGCGTGCTCCTGTCTGGCTATAAGGCTCTGTAGCACTACAACAGCTGAGAAGGTAATGGTCCAGCTGAAAACAGATGGCTCTGTGACAACACTACATCCCTCCAAGCCAAAACCCTAACCCATACATGAACAAACACACACATGCACACATATAACTGAAATCTGAAAAATATTTACACCAGTCTGTTACTCACAACCTCACCTGGGGTAAACTGCAGAGTTCTAAAAAGACAGAACTAAAGATCATCTTGTGTACACTCACAGAGCTTAAATCCAAGAAATAGACAGACGCATGAAGAAATGCTGGGTTCAGAGGATGAAGCTCATATCCATCATGTGCTATATAAGTGATAAAGGACGTATGAACAGGCCTATAGGCACTACTGCTTCTAAGACGGTGCAGTAGTGCGTCTAGCTGTTTTCCTTCTTTCTCATATATATTTTGTGTCTACTGGCCAGTTATAAAATATCTCTACTGATCTTGAATGAGGTCCCCATCGCCAATACAAACCAGCCTATTCAGAATATAAAAGGCAAAAAAACCTCTTACTCTGTGAAGTCTAGTAAATCTATCCCACTGTATTCAGTTCTTTGATTCTATAACCTTGCTCCAAAGGGAAAATGTCTTCTTCTCTAAAACATTCCAGATCTTTACATTCCAGTAGTTTACAAAAGAGAATTCAGGACATTTTATTTAGTTACAGTCCTCTATCTAATGTAACAGTTTTAGTGATTATGCCTTGGAATAGACTTTGCATGTTAGCCCAGAACCTTCAGCTGTTCCAACAAGCGATTGCTGCTCTTTCTGCCAAGCTGTGGAGCAGAATATCACAGGGAGCTGACAGAAGCTGACTAATTGGTTCTGACATCGGAGGGTGAGAGGGAAGTAACGTCACATTTTCACTTGCTATCGAGTATCTGAAACATTCAGCATAAATGTACAATTTGAGATAATTGTTCATTTATGTTATGCATAATAATGTGCTGCATGCCTCATTTCTTCTTTTACCCTGTAGTATTACAGTATACTATGGGCAGTCCTGACTTTTGGTAAAATATTTACCATGTTGTTCATAGCACTAAGACTGGGTAAAACAAGAAAAATCCTCAAACAGCTATCACATTTACTAAGAATTCACCTCATATTGTCTTCACACATGGCATTGATCCACAGCCAGTATATTACTATGTGTGGTTCACATATGGAGAAATGAAGATGATCATATCTGTTAATGAGTAACTTCTGATATCCAAGTGAATCTGATCAAGGTTGTTCTCTAAAGCTACATGCAAAGAATGAATAAATAATAAAATAAACAGATAATAGTCATGGTTAAGTAAAGTTATTTGGACCTAAGTTGGCATTTCCAATTTCCTCAGACATTTTGGATTTCTTGCATTTGTTGTTCCATTCCAGGACTGGTCTCTGCCATCTTTGTGAATGAATGACCACATGCTTGCTTGTTTTAAAATAATGGAATGGGGATCATACCTTGTATGTTTAGTTTTATAGAAGCAAATTTTCCCTTCAATTACACGAAATGGGACAGAAAGCTGTGTTGGTGCAGCATCTTTTTTCCCAGGCTTTGAAAGCATCATAAGGTGTGTGTTTGATAAACCTTTGAAAGCATCATAATGTGTGTGTTTGATAAACCTTCCCCACTTTCATATACTGCTGTCTAAAAATGTTTGAAATAGGGAACATGTTAACAATGAGAAGTTTGCACTGGTGAGTATATCCACTAGATGTCTCCAGCCAATAAAAGTAAATATCACATTGTATTAGGCTGACAATTGACCAATAACTTAAACATAGAAACGAAGATGGCCAGATAATACCACGCTGCAGTACACTAAAACCATTTTCGTTCATGACATTTCTATTGTCTCCTCCTGTCTTTCATCTTATGCTACCAAGCAGAGGCACTTAGATTCCAGAGGTGTGGGGAAAGCCATTGTTAGAGAGTGAGCGGTGGCCGGACGTTTGTTAAAACAGCTGGCAGTCCGGTTCTTAATGGTCTCTGGCATTTGTGAATGCTGTAGAAAGATCAATTTATCCACACCGGATGTTGGTAATGAGAGACGGGTAACGATGGGATGAGTCACCCCCCCACTCCCCACCCATGGAAAAAAGCTCGAATTTGCAAGCTCAGCGCTGCTGTTTGTCATTCGCCGAGAGCAAGGACAAGCTCTGGTGCTTATCTCTGTGATCACGAAAGTGGTGTCGGTCCATCTCTGGGCTGCAAATCCTTCAGCCAGATCTGAGCAAAGGGACCAGTCATGATAAACTGGATCCTGATGAGCTGTCAGGCACAATCCCAAGCAGCTACCTGCACCACAGCCCTCCACCACTAGCTACGTGAATGAAGATTAATGCCACAGGGTGTTAAATCTGGGAGGAACAGAGTGGAATTTCATGGCTTCATGGCATCCACACTAACTCAAAGTGTTTTGTTTTTTCTTGATTTAAGAAAAGAATGATAGCCACAATCACCTCGAAAGAACACAGAGTGTAGTCTTTGTCTTTCTGGTAATTGATGGTGGACTGTTACACTGTAATACAATCAGTAGAAAAACCAAGAGCAGTACAAATTGTTCTAATTACTAAAGGTTTGATTGCCTTACCAGTCTGGTCCAATGCATTGGTCTGTGCTGAATTCAAAACCTGCACAATAAGACTGGTCTCCTTTGGGACATCCATCAACAGGAGAAGGTGTCACTCCTCGTGTGCATCATCTCCACTGTCCCACCTGAAGACAGAACCAGACAGGTAGAGCCCTTGACATATTAGCCCTATGGAAACTTGTCAGCTGTGACATGGAAATGTAGGTCTGCTTGCTGGGGTATTAATTCAGAGGCTTCCCTTTAAGATGCCTTTTGTGTGCAGTGTTTTAAATGACCCTCTGCTCTCTCAAGAAACCAAGTCACTCAAGGTATGAACTTTAATCTACAAGACAAGAACTTTGTAAAGAATCACAGTTACCATCTCCAAGGCAACGCAATGCATTACTTGCTTTTTTTAATCTAAATTTCACATTGACATTATAGTTGTTAACCCCCGAGCCCTTGTATGTATATATAGCACTCAATTTATTTATGAAGTTTATTTACAGTCACTGCAAAATCTGCTCTTTGTTAACCAGTTAAGTTATCACAGTCAGGCTGTTGAGGTCAAAGTGTGTGAGCTACAGACCTGGAAGGTGGAGTTAAATTTAAGGTTCTAACCAAACTGAAATTCCCAAATAAACCTCCCCCCTTTGCTGTTCTACTACCACAGTTATGAGAAGTGTAAGAGAGAGACAGAAAGAGAGGGAGAGGTCACACATCGCACCTAATGAGCAAAGGGGGGGGGGGGCATGCTAAAATTGTCCTCAAAGAAAAGATGAAGCTGAGCTGAAGTTTATGAGTGGAGAAGTCAGCCATGAGGCTAAACTAATTCAGTTTGAGAGGAGCAATGCGGATGCTCCCGGTGAAGCATGCTTGAGAGGGAGAGGGAGATTCTGTAGTTTAGCAGTCATGCACATGCTAGATTAAATGTCAGTTGAGGGACACTGATTGCATTGCACACTGAATAGCATCCCTCTGGCTTATGTATTCGGCTGGAGAACAAATCAACATCCAACAATGCTCCCCATGTGTGTGGCCACGGAAACTCCCTCCACAACGTTTTCTACACTGCTATATTTATCTACACTATTGAATTAGGGTCAATACTTATGAGTACATATCTTATCTTAAAGATTTGTTTAAAGAAAAAAAGCTTTCGTATTTAATGTCTTATCCCTACTTTTTCATCCTTTAATGTATCTCATTTGCTACTTTTAAAGGCAGTTGTAAATACTATGAAAATACCGTCTTAACATTATTTCTGCAAACTAAAGTCAAAATATATTCAGAAAAAAATAAGATTCAACGGTAAATCGAGACCCGCAAAGAGACATTTATATTTAGAACAAAACTTTGGTGCGCAGCTCCTCGGCAGCCGACTGGGTCAGTGAGTAATTACAACGTGGCGCGTGGCCCTGAGGTGCGCAGAGTCAGTGATACGCCTTCATAATCCGGCTGATGTGCGCTGCCGCTTCCAGAGAGGTAGATGGAGAGAGGGAGAGGGGAGAGATGAGAGAGGAGAAAGGGAGCGAGGCCATGCATGTGGCAGAGTGGTCCGATGCTGGCAAGTTCCCATGTGACAGCACAGCGGAGTAAGAGTGCAGACAATGGTGGGAATCACAGAGCTGCTCCATGTGCAACCACCCCCCCCCCGCCCCCCCGCACATCAACAGAGATATTTGCTGTGCCATACAGTAAAAAAGAGAAAGTATTCAGCAAAGCTGAAACTTTTCCCTCAGTTTCCAAATAGTCTTCAGCCGACTATTTGGAAAATCACAAGTAATGAATTAAATTAATTAAATCACAGTTGATGAATTAAACGGTTGGGACTGACAGAGTTGGACAGCACAAGAGAAAAAAGGTACCGTAACCACAAGGCTTGTAGGCTTGGAGAGGAAAGTGTGATTCATTGAAGTGGGTCCTGATCTCTCATTATTCTATGAAGCCTACCATTTAGACATACAGAAGCATGCATCACTCTCAGGTCCTCCACATCCATGGTCACAATTACCACGCTGGACCCTCGTTCATTCATACCGCCGCATGCGTGATAAATGACGTTTGACTTGAGTCACCCTGCCTGCGTTCACACATGGCTCTACAGCAGTAGCTGCAGAGCTGAAGTAGGGCAAGAATAATAGGGGAAGTGGAAAAAAACGTAAAGAAACAGCTGCTAATGTAAGATATTAACCAAGTGTGTGAAAGGAAGTATAATGAAGGCAGATCAAACATATAGCAGGCATAGTATGGTGTAGTATAGAACACTGAAACAGATTATATGAGACATTATCTACATGTGGATGCAGTATGGGTAGGCTTATAAGTATGTTCTTGTTTTCAGATAGGATGCATTTTATCCGTTTTGACCTGTGATGCATAGATGCTGCATTCAGAAATAGAACCCTGCTCTGTTAAGCAAATTCTGTGTCTGCAGTGACTGTTTTCTACAGGGCTAAGTACTGGTTTCATAGTACTTAGTCAACAGTGTTGAGAGAATTACAGCAAAATGCTCCTTTCTGGCCAAAATCTAAAGAAAGAGAGCAGAAACCAAGTATTTAAATGATGTGTCCCAGAATCAACTAAAGATAACAACTGTCAGTTGCATACTATAGAATTTTTGTGTGAGCATGTGTGTGTGTGTGTGTGTGTGTGTGGGCGGGGTCTTGCCATAGCCTGGGGCATCAACAGCAGCAGAACAGCAGAACAGCATACAGCAACAGAACAGCATACAGCAACAGAACAGCAGAACAGCAACAGAACAGCAGAACAGCATACAGCAACAGAACAGCAGCAGAACAGCATACAGCAACAGAACAGCAGAACAGCAACAGAACAGCAGAACAGCAACAGAACAGCAGAACAGCAACAGAACATCAGCAGAACAGCATGCTAGATTCAGTGTGTTTCTTAAATCTGAAGTAACCAGTATTTTGGCACTCTGTAAGACAAAAGAAGCTTTCAGTAATTGGAGATCATTTGACCTTGTGACTTGAGAAGAAGTAAATAAATGCACACTTTTATTATTTTTAAGTTCAAAGAAAAATCTGAGGTTTGTTTTACAAAACAGTGATTAAAAGCTGGAGGAGCAGCATGTACTTAATAATGATACAGTCTGTCAGTTTCCTGATGAAACAAACGCTCCCCAAAACTCTGCTGATACACTGCCCTTCTCAATCTTCAACTATCCCCTTTACGTTTAGATTTTCAGCATTTATCAGATGCTCTTATCCAACATGACTTATAAAAGTGCTTTACCATTATTATATCACGTTTAGCATATCACCAATGCTCCTGAAAAGCCTCTGGCAAACCGTTATTGTCCTTGTTTTTTTCTTTTGTATTTACATTTTTTGGTTTGTTTGTTTTTTATTTAAAATGTCACAATATGGACTAATTCTGCCTTTAAATGGAGAGGCCAACATCTAATCATGCATATACCCACTCATCTATCTGCAGTATTGTCGTTTACTCATATTCTCCACCTTCTTGTCTCCTTGTTTTCTGTTTATTTATATTTTTGGCCATTAAACAAGATGCTACCCGAAACCCACATACTGAAATGCTTCTACAAACCTTCTCTATCTTCGTTCTTTCTTTTGTGGGCTGCTTCCTTGGCAATTCTATGATTTAAGGTCTGGTCTCACGCTTCTTCCTGCCATTTTTAGCACTGAATAAGATCCTGACATCATGGATATGTTATGGAGTAGATCCCACAGTAAGTTCAGTCATCCTCCTCCCATGTGAACTAAATGTGACCACCACATAAAGAAATTGCCCATATTTTCCATTGAGTTGGAATGCATGTATAGAAAGGAGCACATGCTGTTTACAATGTGGCTTCCATCTCACATGCTAATACAATGGTAATACAAAAGACAAGTCAGTTCATCTGTAAAAACACACCTTTTTTGATGTATACATTAAAAAACTAAAATGAAATATTGTTTAGTTTGAATGCAAAAGAATGTCTATAGCATATGCTTTGTAATTTGTGTTACTTGATGTGCTTAGAAAAAGATCGTGGTATTTTTGTGCTTGTCTGCTATGGCTAATTTGAGTGATGCAGTTTTATTGGAAGTTACAAAGTAGAGTTAAGAAGTAACACTGTACACACGATGCACAGGCTTTGGGGAAACGCTGGCCGCAGACAGACGGCAACGGCACCCACTGACGCAATCTCACCCAGCTGGCCGCTTTCACTTGGAAATAGCTTTGCTGCTAGCGGTTGCAGTGTGCCATCAAACAACATACAAAACAGTGCGTTACAGTGCATAGTTGCTCTGTTCTAACTACACAGAGAAGGATCAGGCCATCACATAACTAATGCAGGGACCCTGTTCGTATGTCCTCTGCATAGTGGAATAATTTCACACGAACGCATGCAGTCCTTTGGTAAATTGCGTAGTTATATCACGACTGGTCTTAGGGTCAGCAACAATTAGCTGCATCATGTAGAAGACTGCTGTAGTGATGTAGCTAGGTAAGCTGCAGTAGCATAAAATATTTGATAAGGTCTTTGTTTTCAATGTGTCCGTCCTATTTGCACACTCGCCAGGGCAGTCGAGCAAATGCACTGAAGGTCTTCAACCTTCTGTAACCTACTAAGGATCGAAAGTGGTTTTCAAACACAGGAACTTTGGGCTACTTTGTCACATATTTCAAGTTATATCATGGTCTGCACATTTGAACCTAACGTTTGTTTTTGCAAAAATTGCACTTTCTTGCATAAAGTGAGATGGTAAAACAGTATGGGGCCTGGTGTGGTCACTAGGTAATTCCAAACATGTCTGGCAGACTTCTATAGACAGTGTCCATAACATGTCTACTAAAAAAAATAAAGAAAGAAAAAAAAAGTGTTACATTCAAACACAACCCCACAGGGAAACAACGGACTACTTGTGAGCTGTAATATCCTGCAGACGGCGCATTGATTCTGCCATCGATTCTACGGCTTTGGGCTGTGAAATCTTGCGTGCTGCGAACCCAAGCCAAGGGGACAGGGAAGGGTTGAGTTTCACCATCTGTTCTTATCTGCCTCTCATTATCTCACTGTTGACATTCGCTTGTTAGTTGATGGGTGGCTCGGAGAGACTCATCACAGCATTTCTATTGTATCTCTACATGCTTCCACGTGGATCTGAGAGAAAGGTGACCGTCTGTGGCCCCGCTTGAGTTAACTGCCCTGTTGTTCTCTCTGCCAAAGGTCAAGAAAAAGAAGCACTAGAATTACCTTCTCCTTACAGACAGCCTAGGTGTGGTCTCCATCACAAAACTGCTTCCTCTGATTCTGAGTCCAAAAAGATCTACAGTTTAATCATTTTGGCCCCACTCTGAACGTTTAAATAATCCTGTATCAAAAGAATAGACAGTAATACATAAATGCATTGTCAAGTACGATAACAATGGCTGCTGTGTGCATGCCGGGATCCTAATACTCCCTCCTAATTCCACAGTCTCTCCCTGACGAGTTGACTCTCTACGTTTCGCCGTTCCAACAAAGCCTTCACCTTTGACAGCCGACAATATTGATAAAACGATGTTGTGAGGGAGGGTTTTGACAAGCCGTGGAATGGAAGAAGAAAGAAGGCAGAGAAGCAGTGGCAGGCGCTAACAATAGCTTTCAGAATCGAGCCGCTCCTTCTCTATGCAGAGGCAGCAGCGCGACAAATAACCGCCCTCCGAGCATGCGAGATGGTCAAAACAGAACTGCCGCCTCGACAGAGAAGATCATACAACCTTATTTGGTTCTAAATTTAACAAACCTTGGGGAACTTTGCCCTACCACTTCTCCCTTTTATTATCTGATTGTACCTCTCAGTTCTGGAAGTCAGCCCCACTCGAATCACTGCGATCACACCCTTTAAAGTGAGCAACTATTTCGACTTTCTCCGGGTTGAATTGGCACCTTGGGGCCTTGCTGGTGTTGAGCCGATCAGTGGTGATTCTGGGATACTGGCCATCTTCTTCCCTGTCTCGCCGGCAGAGGAGATCTAGTGAGGTGTTAAAAGTTGATTAGGTGTCTAAAGGTCACATACCCAAGGCCGTGTCAGAGTCCCGGAGGGCCACAGTCTCACAGTTAATGAGCCGAAGCCTGCTGCATTCAGCTAATGGAGCTGCTGCTGGCTGGGCACGAGGGTCTGGGCACGAGGGTCTGGGCAGGGGGCACAGTAGCGCTGGATGCACTGATTGACGAAGCACTGTGGCCAGAAAAAAACAACAACAATAATAATAATAATTGACAGAAAAACAACCAGCACATTCGCTCGTCTTGATCAAGCCATCGGAAAACACGTTGGCCATGGCGGTAATAATCGCAACCATATGCATCATGCGTGTTAAATGATATCCAACGGGAGGCATAAGAAAGGTCATCCGTCTGAGATGTAATTATCATACTTGCAGGCTTGCTTATCTGCAGGCTTGGTTATCTGCACTCAGTTCTGTTTGCTTGCCTGAATCTAAATCATGAGCGTGGGGGCAGGGGGCGGTAATAATGCAGTGATCATTCCTAATACAAGGGACATTATGTCCTGGAGGTTTTCACAGCGAACTCAGGCATTCAGTCAATGTCCTTTTCTACTCTCGTGCTATTGGACTGACACATTATTGCTGAACGTGATCGATATTTTTTATTACAGCCACTTTGTTCGGCCTTTCGCGCGTGGGCTGCAAACTAATTGACATTTATGCAATTCCAGAAGAAACTTCCCTTTTCCTTGAATGTTTCGGTGGGTGTGTTTGTATGTCAGTTTGAGCTGCTAACAGGACATGTTATGATTGATTACATTAACATCTGTCATTTTAAGACTCATGTTCAAGTAAGACACATGCAGGCTTCAATTTGGTAATAGCACTGGATCTAGAGAGTCTAGAGAAGTCAAATCAGATCTGTTCACTATACACATAAGCATAGTATAATGTTTTATTTGAGATATGTGTGACATTAAAATAAAGTCACACTGAAAACAACACTAACTCTCATCTCGATCAAATCCCAAGTGCTACACATTCACATGCACCAGGTACTAACCTAGTAATTTCAGCAAATTATCTCATGATTATGGTGCATAAACACACAAGTCTGATCAGGTGAAAGGAAAAAACGAGGGACATTCGATAGAGCCTCTACTATCTAGGCACAGCCAAAGTCTATCCAGGTGAAAACCAGACTGCGGGCAAGGCTAGCCATGAAGATGTAGAAAAAGCATCAGGCAGGTGTGAAAATAACCCTAACCATGACAGTGGTGTTGCACCAGTCAGTCACACTTAATTTGCCGCAGAGCCTGAATATCTCCGCAGAGGTGAAAAATAATATGCACCCTTGCATTGAAGAGGGCAGCAAGGGGGAATCACACTCAATTTTGAGCCGACTTCCACTTGGATCAATGTAGAAGTTGATGCTCCTGGTTCTCCCAAGAGATCTAGCTTGGGTTGAATGGAGCTGGATGCCCTTGTGCTGCGTGTCATGCATGACACTGATGAAATCTGCTCGGAAGCATCTTGTCTGTCTTTGGGTGAAGGGCTTCCCATGCTGTTCAGGCCCATTGACAAGCATGGATCAGCAGCTAGTCCATGGGTCTATTCCATCATCTACTCTCCAGGGAGAGAGGCTGTTTTTATTTATTGCAGCCGGTGCTATGACCCTTGACCAGACGAAGCCTTTCCTGATTGAGAGTGTATCTGTTAAACATCTGCTCCACTGCTATAGACAGTCGATTCTGACCACAATTAGCTATGTGGCCTTTGTTATCCTTAAATGACTAGTTGTCTAGATGCATTCTGATTCCTACCACTGTACTGTTTTATCAGTAAATAATATCACTTCAGACTGCATTTTATTTCTTTTAATATAGCTTAATTGAATTTATGTAGTTGGTGGCATCTCTTACTTCACAAAGTAATCATTGCTTAATAGATGTTCAGAAGACAAATACATTCTCAAAAACAGGTACATAAACAACACCAAAAATGTTAACTAATTTCAGTAACAGCTAAATCTGTGCTCCTGCACAAATGAAACGGATATGAGGTGGGTACTGTAAAAAACAAAAGCAACGCAATGCTACAACAGTGAAATCTTTCAGAAAACCTTAAAGTTGCCAATAAAAAATGACAGGCAGCGCACACATCCTTCATCCTCCTCTAACCCATGTCATTTTTGCACCACATCTCCGTATTGATTAACACATACATTAGAGTTGCTAATTAATGAAATAGCCATTCTAATAAATCCATTTGAAAACTCCACCTGGGCTTTACTCTGTGCCTGCCGATACCTGCTGGAGCGAACCAATTACGCAGAAATTTATTGGCCCCTGCTGCATCTGAAGTGTGATTGGAATAACAACGAATCTCCAAATGGCACATTTCAGCTCTTTCTCCACCGTGTGGCAAAGTGTACAGAATGCACGCTTGGAAATTTTGGTGCAAGGAGGCTCCCTGGCAACACTGCAGTTTAAGCCAGAATACATACATAGAGAAAGACAGGCAGAGAAAAAGAGAGCGGAGAGTGAGACAAAGATAACAGATGAAGAAAGCAGTGAGAGAGAGAAAGAGAAACAGGACCTTAGAGAAAGACAGAAGAGAAAAAGAGAGAAGGAGAGAGAGGAGGGGGGGTGTGAGTGGCACTCATATCCCCCCTCCAGGGAAATAACCTCTTAATCCAGCATGCACTATTACACTGACAGGCAACCAGCTTCCTCCAATGAGGATATGAAAGCTCTCTTGTGATTCAGATATCAGGGAAAGTAACGAAAACAGAGTGACGCCATAATCCACGAGGTACGATTTACCTAGCATCCTCCTACTGCACACACACTCACACACACACACACACACACACACACACACACACACACTACGATCACAACTTATAGATCTCTTAAGTGAAAGTCACTGGCTTGCCTAAAGCTACATGAGTGATTTTAAAGTAATGTAGCACAACAGGCTGGAGGAGCTCAGAAGATGTCTGCTCTCTCTCTCTCTCTCTCTCATTCTCTCTCTCTCTCTATCACTCTCTCTCTATTTCTGTGGTTCCCTCTCTCTCTTTCTGCCTCTATCTTGTGCTCTTCTACTGTGTGTATCTGATACTGCTGACACAGCCCCTCTACCATTTGCTTCTCCATACTCCACTTCTTAACTGCCATTCCAGGTTTCTCTCATTATCTTCTGAACCAATACTGTTTCTCTAGAGACAGGGGTGGGGAGGGGCACCACTTGCATGTGGGTGGCTGTATTTGAGGAGAAATCTCCTACAGGCCAGCAAACAATGGCTCATTGGCAATGCATTTAATGTGTGCCTAGTGAGGGAGAGTAACCTTTGATAATGTTGCTTTTTAAATCAGCCATACGGAATATTAGTGCCCAACTGTGCTCACTCACAAATGCTGAGCCGGCACTGATAACAAGGAGGCAAATCCACAATCAGCTCAAATCGTAAACTGTTGCAGCCTGCTTGACAAGCTTTAAAATATTCCTTACTGCCAGATATTTCCTTTGTGTCCACATTAAAGGGTTTGTTTTTAGACCTAAAGTACATTACACTTTTGCACCGCGTGTCTGAGGCCCAGAGTTAATTAACTGAACACTGCACTGGGGCAATAAGGGGAAATCAAAAGAAGAGCCGACCTCCCCAAGCCTGAGCCCGGCACGTCCAACTACCCACCAGCAACCCTAGCTTTTCAGCCATGTTCAAGGGTGGTCATTTTTTCCCTCCATAACTCCTGTTAAACCGTTCCATCGCAAAAGGCTCTAGGCTTTACTGAAAGGCAGCGACTGAGCTGTGGCCCTCGCTCAGTTTGATATTATATTAGCATTACAAAGGTTTTCCCACCATCTGTGACACGGCCAGGGAACAAGGGAGATGGGGGGGGGGGAGTACATTGCTTTTCAGGGCCAGAAAATTGTTGTTTCCGTAGGAATCCGCAGTTAAGGTTGACAAGGCAGAGATGGGAGTCAAAAGAGCTGCAGTGTCTGTGTATTGCCCTGTTACCTTTTCTCAGCACAGGCGATGTTTACTGTATGAGAGAGGGCCGCTGGTCATGTAGCAATTGTGCTGCTGGCCTTCGAATCCCAGGGTGCAGTTGTGCAGGGGCACACTACCCTTCCAAGGCAGCCAAGAACAGAAGCCACGTCACACAGAGCAGCGTGGAATTGTGCGGTTTGTGCTGAAAACAGGGAGGGGTGGGGGTGGGGGGTGAGATATTCTTCTCACTTTGCATCGTGAGTGTATGCTTTCCTCTGTTGTAAAGTTGGGGAGGGATACTACTTGGCGCAGGTCTGCCAGGCAGAACACACTTGGCACTAGACGTGAATCTCTCTCTACTATCGGCTGTTGTCACTAGCCCCTGGTCGCGTGCCAGTCGCCTACTTGGCAGAGCCCGCATCCCCGCAAAGAAGCTGGCAGGTCCAAGGAAGAGTTCTGATGAAGTGAGATAATGCAGCCCTCCCTTTCATTCCAAGACGCCGTGTGGACCATTTTGGAAGCGGCGAGCGAAAAAGGACAAAGGGGCGCGCTGGAGACGTGGACAGAAACCCGGGCCGCACCTCCGGGTTCACGCGCCGGGACCTGCTCTGAACGCCAGCTACAGAACCTCAGTTCCCTTTCTGACCATTGAAGCAGGCAATGGTTCCCCTGAGTCGTGTGCTAGCGGGGGTTGGGCAAGGTGAGCTCTCATGAAACAAACTCTCCTTCCTGGTATTTTATTTAATCAGTGAAAAATTAGGGAAAAAAATAATCTAAATTATGAATGCAGGATTAGTCTCAAGGGAGGGGATGGAATATGCAGGAATGACTGGCGAGGCCTTCATATGCACTGATCTAGGGCCTGTACATAGGAACAGAGCTGCACCCTGTATTATGCAGGAATGGCTGGCGAGGCCTTCATATGCACTGATCTAGGGCCTGTACATAGGAACACAGCTGCACACTGTATTATGAGCTTTACTTGACCGGAAGGTTCTGTTGCCCCTGATTAATTCTGCTCTTGCTCCAGGACTTCCCTTTAGTGGCAGTGATCAGATTTCTCTTTTTTTTGCCAACCAGGATGAAAATCATAAAAAACAACTGGTCTTTAAAGAGCGTTTAAAAACCTGTTGACAGCAGGCAGAGCAGTTTCAGATCACAGCAATGTGATTGTCGCTTAGTACAGGCTATCTTTCGTTGAACATAAGAGAATGTAACAGTATTTGGCAACAGAAAGAGAACGACAAATATCCTTGAGAGTCACTGCAAATTAGAGAATGAAATTTTTAGATATTTTTAAAGGCTTGTCTGTGATTTTTTTCATGTTGAAAGAAATAAGCAGTATTCTGCTCCCCCTTCTCCATCCATCGTCTCCTAATTCTCACAAAGGCCCCCTCAGCCTTATATCTATAAGTGTTATCCAGGTGGACAGT
>JAOXYF010000010.1:11464521-11476657 GCA_028565775.1 Sternarchorhynchus goeldii
AGGGAGGTGGGGTTCAGGGAGGGTGGGGGGGGAACTAGGGTTGCACAACGATTGCGCTGTATTTCTTAAGAACTGGAATGCTGGGCAGAAAGAAAATGCCCCACTGGCGAGACAGGGACAATGCTGGAGTAAAGCGAGCCTGGGGTGTTCCGTGGTGAGACAGGGACAATGCTGGAGTGAGCCGAGCCTGGGGTGTTCCGTGGTGAGACAGGGACAATGCTGGAGTGAGCCGAGCCTGGGGTGTTCTGGGGGACTTGCGTGTGCACGTGTTCTTCGCATGATTAGTGTGGGAAGGCGGCTCACTCCTCTGCTGGTTCACCACATAGACCCTTAGATGATGGTGTGTGTGTGAAGGTGCCCCACACACACACGTCTCTGTGCCACTGAGCATGCAACCACGAAGAGAGAGAGGGGAGAAGTGCGACAGAGTGGTGTGTGTGTGTGTGTGTGTGTTTCAGTTGCAGAACAATCTCTTGGCACAGACCTTGCTGTGTACACCGCAGAGAGGAATCAATGGACCTCCATTCCTTCTCTCCCATCTCCCCTCTCCTCTTGTTTTGATGGCCTGCAGTAGCACACGCACCTCTCATGTTTCAGGCGGAAAATGGTAGTAAACAGCTCGTTAAACAATTCAGATGGAGCTGGTCGTCCAACACGCTTAACTGGGACAGGTAGCAGCCCTGGTATTTATATGCACCAACACAAGCAAACAACTCTGTGAGCCATATAGAACCTTCTAGCCTTGCATACTACATCAAAGATATGGGAGGTAGGGTTGAAAAGATATCAAATCTTTAGTCTGTTTTTTATGTATTTATATTTTTGCTCTTATTTTTGTTAATATGGAGTGTATCCTGAAATTGGTCAAAATGTCAACTTTTTTCATAGTGCACCAGATTTCACCTACAAATGAACAGTGGTTGTTTAACACATCACAGACGCATCTCCAAGCACCCTTAGATCTTTTAATTTCCTTTGCGTTCAGCATCCACCACTGGAAGACAACACAGAGTCATCCACCTACCCCCACCCACCCATCCCCCCCAGCCATCAGTCTATCATAATTACACATCCCCAACATCTCCCAGTACTGTGCTGGAGATGACCCAAAATCTGCTCCATCCAGACAGCTCTCTCTAATATAGCTCAAACCCTCTGAAATGGAATGAAATGGAGAAACCTGGAGGCCAAAGTGTGCTTGAATAGATGTGCCTGTCACATGGAGGCCGCTGACGACATCCTAAAACTAATCACATGTAATATTACGTATATGTAAAATTACATTAAATACTATGTGCAGAGGCAGGGTGTCTACACTGCAGCAAATTAATTGTTCAGTCATGCCTGATGTATGTACTAAATGAGATTTTTCTTTGTAATTGGCAGACAATTAAATACGAGTGTTCACAGCCTGACATTGCAATAATAAAAAAAAAGTCATTAAGTTCTTTTGTTCTTGGTTCCAGAAATTTCTTTACCATGGCTCAAGAAAACAACTCTTTCAGCTGGCTTCACACCAAGGACATCTCTCGATGATAGTACAACTTCACGAGTTCAGCCATTCTGTCTAACCTTAAGACCACAAACCCAAGACTTGCTTACAGCACTGCACATGCACTGCTGGCTCTAGCGATGCCTTTGATACGCGTTTGCCTTTGCACATCAACTGATGTGATTATTTTTGATCCATGACTCAAACAGCAAACCCACATAGTCTGATGTGTGCACAACAAACTGGCCCGTACAGTTCTGTAAAGGCTGGGTTTGCATTGTAATTGACTATGCTTAGTTTCCTATAGCCAACAGGCCAAAAAGTCCTGTCTATCAAGAAATATACTACATCAGTTTTCCACATGCACACATACACACACACACACACACACACAGATATATATATATATATATATAAAATTATATGTGTGTGTGTATGTGTGCATAGTGCATATATACAGATAGAAGATAGAGAATGGAATGGCAGGGCAGCATCACATCAGCATAGACATCATCACAGCTTTTATGTCATTGGATTTTTGGGCTTTTTATCCATGGCAGTTCCACTGGAAGCTCATCACATGGAATGCTGCCATTCCCTGTATGGCCTTATAGAAACAGATGCCAGGGAACTGGCTGGAGAGTTTCCCATATTATGATACCTCCCAACTAATCCACAGTGGCAAATTACAATAAAAAGGACAGATGTATCAAATTCTTCAGCACATGTTAAAATTGTGTGTACATGCAGTTCAAAAATACATTGAACTCACAGTTACTGAATTTATACTTATCATAGCTCTTCTGAATGTGCCAAATGAATTAGTACACGAAGCTATAAATGTATTAGTAGGAATTATTTGAACTATTTATCTCAGAAATATGTACATGATGAATCTCTCCCTGTTCTATCATATTATTCTGTTCTAACATTTACATGTAACGCATCAGTCATTCACTTCGACAGTGAAACACAAAGCACTACGATAAGATTCCTAAGTTAATGAGTTAGCAAGGCCAACCAAGTTCATTAGTGCGCGAACATGTTGCAGATCATTACTTCAAATTTGAACCATGTTAACATTTCATGAAATGACCAAGAAGAAAGGGTGCTTTAGGCTAGGCACCATATCTGCAGGGCCCTCCTTCAGGAGGACAAATGAGGCCAAAGCCTCAGCTCCTTCCCTCTCTTAATCAACCGTATTGATTGGTCTGTGTGGGAGCTTTCCAGAGGGCTTTTATGCAGCCCTGGATTGGCGTGTCTACTTTGGGGTATTAGGAAGGTTTTATTCGTGCCGCCTCGGGACAATACCACCTCTGAGTGAGGTGATTAAAAGCGGCTTCTTATTGAACCACCATCCCCGCCCTCCACCACTGATGCCTCATCATGACTCGCACTGCTAGCTAAGCGGCCTGGACACGAGGGCTAACAGGTCCCAGCGCCCACTCTCTCACTGCCGCTCAAAAAGGGACATGCCATTTTAGGCTCTGCAATGGCCAATTAACCAAGTCTAATGCTGGGGAAAGGGGGGGGGGCTGTTTCATTAAGTGGATAAGGTTAATGAGTTATTTGTATGGTTGACGTCTTCTAGCAGTTTAAAAGGTTAGGTGCCTCTATCCTGATGCCCTTTGGAGTTATGGTGAAAACTCTCGCATTTACACGCTCTCCCAAGCAACCATAATGAGGGTCATGATGCTTTGTGTGTACTGCTGAAAGCTCACAGAACAAGAAGGCACAGAGCCTTGCTCCCACCAGCCCACCTTCTCTCTTCACAAGAGGGCTTTTACTGAGGTTTTAAAGCCATTCTGTGCTCAACACAAGGTTACCAAGCCATTTCCTCTTAAAGGGGCCTGTAGGTACAGCTTGTTGTCAATTTCAGTTCACTTTCTAAGGGGAACGTCCACAAGCCACATTAAATGGACACTGCATAGCTTTTTTGTATAGGTTTTTCAATTTGCTCGACCTCTTGCCAAACATATACCATTGTGCTACAGTGATACAGCAAATGCAAGCAAAAGCATCTCCACACATGGCCTTGCTCTCTCACGCCACCATCCTCATGCAAGCAGCATGTCAACTGAGTCTGATTCAAGCAGCCAGGCAGGCAGTTACAAGAGCCGATCATTTTGTCAGGCCTGTCATATGAATGGGCGATGGGTGCTTCTTAAGTGCAAGTATTGGACAAACACAAACAAATGAGGCAGCTTCGCGGTGACTCAGTGTCCTAATGAACCAGTGTATTGACTCACTGAATTCGTTCTCTGTCTGCAACGTCTGCGAGGATCCCAGCTGCCACTCTGAATACCAATTACCACACACTTACGGACGAGCGGATGGCCGGGGGGGAGTGGGGGTTTATTGCAGAGTGGGTGGGGTTAGTGATGGTCATAATACAATTGTGGAGTGGGTGGGGTTAGTGATGGTCACAATAACACTGTCTGTGTGTACTGGCAACTAGGATCTCCATGAGCTTCATGAGAAAGTTCTTCTTCACAGAATCATAGGATCTGGTCCACTGGACCCCACAAGCACTGAAGACGAATCCTCAAGAAGGCCAGAGCAACGTTTGCCATTTGTTAGCACATCTGCCACATCTGGGAAAGATGGTGATACGGGTGCTGGTCCACTTACGTAACTGTAAATTTTAACAGTAACATGAGTCCCGTTACAAGAAAGCTGTCAAAAGAAAGCCTGACCACATGAGTCCCGTTACAAGAAAACCTGACCACAAGTCCCGTTACAAGCCAGCAGACTGTATACTTGTGATAATCCAGTCGCCATACAATTCTCATGACAACCTTAATGAGCATCCTCACATTCTGCACGATACCACTAATTTGAGAAATTTCCAGCACAAAGACATAATTAGACAAACTAATTAGACACAGACTTCACTGCACAGTGATCCTCCGCAGTTCAAGTTGCCCGCCTACCTGCCGTGTGCTAAAATAAGAAGGAACCATCAAGAACATGCATGCTAATTCTTCTTGGCAAGTGCACCTTTGCGCACTATACCTGGAGGTGCACGTTCACTGTCACTGCATTGTGTTCATACATCTAGAGGATTGCCCCTCCCCCAAACACTAGTGTCACAGGGTCACGGGGTCGCAGAACACACCACATCCTATTGACCCTACTAAAACAGCTTCTATTCATGCACTTGTAAAGAATTATAGAGGCAGACATCTGGGCATTACACATGTGTTTGTGTGCCCACACACAGGTCCACAAAAATGATATGTGAAAATAGTCATCTCTGAGGAAGGAATTAAATAAGAATCAATAGCTTACTGAAGGCAAGCACAGACATTTAAGTCTCCTGAGGATTCATTATTCATTGCAAACTGCCCCTGGAAAAAGTCTAAAAAAATGCCATGGAATCAAAAGACGTGAGCTGGAGAGCAGCAGCAGAGAGGACAGGGAGAAATGGAGGCACATGAGGAAAAGTAATTGATTTAAAAAGTAATGGGGAAACCCACGGTCTCCAGGGGAATCTGGAGCTCATCACCACGGAAATGGTGGAGGAACAAGGCTCTATGAAAATTACAATTAAGACTTAGTCAATATTAAGTACTCTCTCTCCTAAAACAGACATTTTAGTATGGAAAATTCAAAGAACCGGAAGCTGCAGGGCAGGGAACGACCAAATTAAACGAAATTCGTAGTTTTAAATGTTTTCTTATTTTTGAACTTGGAATTCCCACTCCCCCCTAAAAAAATGGTTACAGGTTAGAAACTAAAGCAGAACTGCTACATAAAAGAAACATTTATTCCAGGACGTACCCCCCCCCCCCTCCACTAATCATAACTAATTTTGTAACATTAGACTCTATGACTGTAAATATAGGTGAACCATCTAATTATAAAACAATATGTGAATGGATACATTTAAAAGTAGGTATCTGATATAAAAGGTCTCATTCTCTTAAGAACATTTTAATCTTATCACTCTGACACAAGTGAGGAGAGGAGCTTGTGAGCTTGAAATATCACACTTGTGATTTTTCCCATCATAAGACTCTCTCTCAGAGAGTTAGCTAAAGTACTTTTATTCTGGACCTTTTTTTTTCCAGAGACGTGTGCTGCAGGTGCAACTCAGTGATGCTACTACATAGGAAGATGTCTTCTGAGAGGTTATTTGTGCTGATGTCAAATATTAAAGTGGCGGAAAGAAATCATGTTTTCCTATACCCACTTTGCACTGCACTGGCCATGAGCATGAGCATGATACAGCCAGCGTAATTATGTCACTGTGTTCCATGGATCATGTGCTTTAACCGTGGAACCATTCTAGTTCCTATCACAAAAGCCAGTTCCTCAATTTTCTCATCGGAAAAAAGAGGTCCTCCATAAATCTACACCGCACTAAGCATAAAACATTTTTAAAAATTAAAAAAAAAAAAAACGATGACCCAGCCTTTTGCAGCTGGAGTGGCCAACAGGATTTTCATTCGCTGCAATTTATCCACCCAAAAGAGGTGGCCGATCGTCAATGTCTGCCAGGTTTCAGGAAGAAACCCAGACTCCTGCCATGGGAGGTTATCAGGCCACTGCAATAAATGGACCACGTTCATTAACAGAGCCGGGAGCCAAGGGGACCTTTCTGAATCCCCCGAGCTCCATGTGTCTTCCCTCGCTTTCATGTGCTAAAGATTAAAGCTAAAGGCCACCTCCCTGTGCTCGCACACCCGTTTTACATCTCGCTGGCCTCATGTCTCTTTCCCCTGTGCTTAACCATTACACTGGCACTAGCTGTGTTCCTTCGGGGAGCACAGAAGCTTTTCAATTCCACGGAGGAGAGATGATAAAGAGGTGAGGACCGAGTATATTCAGCTTAATGCTTCTGACAAACAAGGGAAAAAAACGAGGGCGTGTTTTCTGTTGGATCATTTCTTTGGGGGTGGGGAGGTGTGTGTTTTTTCCACCCAGGCTTTTTCCGTATGTCCCATTCCAGAGTCAACGCCTGGAGCTGCTGAAACGTGTCACACTGATGCTCGTCTCTCAGAAGGGAGGACATATATCAAAACATGAGAGGAACATGAAATACTCCTGATCAGCGTTGTATGTTTGCTTCTAGACATGGTTTTTATATCAGTATTAGGAGCTGAAAGGGTGGTTGTCTCATTGCTTGGACTATTTCAGTGTGTTTTCAAAAACAGCAGTTTAGTGACACTGTTCACAATTAGATTATAGTCCTGGTATAGCCTAGCACAACAAAAAAATGGACTGTAATGTGAAGTGGTGTACTTTCTCTAATTACAAATAAATACAGGATGGATTTGGAATTCAATATTCTGTAGGTTCATCAAAGAGTACAGATTCCACTGTGTCTAAAGAAAATGGGCCTGACAAGAAAATTAATTGGCCAAGCCAAAGGTGATGTAACAGTTTAAATGGATTAACAAATGAAACCGTGTAGATTTCTGGGCCCAGAGCTGTGTTGGAGATGCCTTATGTTTCCTTTCCCCCCAGAGTAAAAAAAAAGATGAGCCAGGGAGGAGGGAGGGAATGGGGGGTGGGGGGACGACATAATCAGACAGTTCAGGCCTTGACAGTAAAACCTTGACAGGTCCCAATGTGGTGATGCATGCTGATTTTGTCCATGCCTTGCCAGGCAGCCCAAGGTTTCTGGCCAAGACAGCATGTCGGCAAACAGGTGAAAGCTTTCTGAGCTTATTCGTGTTAATCGTGTGAAGTCAGTCTCCGTTTAAACATTCCAGCGAAAGAATCTAGGGGGCTGCGAAGGCTCTGTGTACAACAATCCGGACTCCACATCTGCCAAGTAAACAAATTCATTTGGTTTGTTTATGTCCCCATGTTTGCATTTGTGGTATGTATCACCTTAATCTAGACACTGCAACAAATTTTTCAGGAAAACATTTTGGCTGGAAAATTCTTATATGGTTAACAGGAACAAAGACGATTAGCTTGAATACTTATGTATTAACAAACCCACACCACCTTTAATTCAAGCTTCGCACTGCATTTTGTATGGATGTATAAACCTTTAGAAGAAATGAGTCAAGTCTGGAATCTATTTCTAAATGTAGGGCATGATATTTTATGCCTCGAATCTGGCAAAAATTCTTTAAAGTGATGTTCTTGAGAGCACAGCTTTAGAAAAATAAACTGACAGCAGTGTAGTGAAGGGGAACAGCACTGAGTCAAGACGCTTGAATAAATCATAATTTTTTAGAATATACCTTTTAAAAAATGTATTCTACATGCCTTGCTATAAGACAGAATACCCACAGTGTATCTCTGTGACTCAAGTCCGTCCATAGTTGTTGAAAACACATAGCTGTTGAAAACACATGATGCAATAGAGCTCATAGAACTGAACAACACAACACATACAACTGAGATCTCCGTGAAACATTCACTCAGACAAAGTTGAGGGTTATACACAGCTTTATACTGTTAAAATGCAATAAAAATCAATATATTGCTGCACAATGCAATTTAGCAAGTTTACAGTAAGTGTTATTTAATTGACTATTTGTACAGATTAAATTCAGAACAGATTCATTAATTTGCAACCTGAAAGCATGATTATTTTAAGTTAATAATTACACCTGCTAACTGCAGCTGAAGACAGTCGTGACAGATTAATTTACTAGAACCTGTCAGACAGTAACATCCTAAGCTTTTCACATATAGCTACTATCATATACTGTAATGGTATACAGGTTTGGATATTTCCCTATCACTGTGGCCTGTGCATGGCTAAAAATTAAACATCATTCAGCTTTTTTTTAATTATTTTACTCAAATTCAGGATCCGTTCTAAAAGCAGAGTAATTCTGGTCTCAGATCAGCAACTTCAACTAAAACTGTTCGTTATTTATATTTGTACAGTACTGAAAAAAATGTGCCTGCAGTGCAGGAGCTTGATCATGTTAATTAATGATATTTCATGCATTTACGGGCATAATTAATACAAAAGTGATTTAAGAATTAAAGTCATAGTAGTGCCTAATTGAGGACGATGCTAAAATAGGAGAAAATATCATTCTACTAGCCTCTATCTAGAAAATAGCATTCTTCTAGTCTCTGTCTAGAAAATGTTTCTGCATGAAAATTATTGCTTTCTGTCACCTTTTACAAATAACTGCATTAAATATACTGCCAGCATGTCCTGTTCATGCAACTTCGAAACTATGTTGATTCTTGATAGCTCCTCTTGAGCTGTGCCCGTTCTGAAAGGACAAAACCACCTTCCCAGAAAAATGAGAAGGGGAGGTAACATCCTTCGAACATTCCTTTTTTTCCTTTTTTGCCCCTCCACTGTCCCTCCTGATGGAGAAACGGTCTTTTTGGCCACCTCCTCCACTCCCCTGTGCCAATGCCTGAAACAAGAGACTGCAGCATGAAGGGCTCAGACACACAAAGGGCCTCCTGTCATTCTCTGGCCTTGATTCTCACAGGAGACCTGCCCACCGCTGATCCTCGGGGAGCGAACCCCTCCCTCTTGCCCAAGTCACACTCTCCCAGTTCTTACAATGCTGCATGAGGGGACCATGCCCTGGCCCAGGAACCCTTTGCCACCAAAGCAAAGCCTGCTAACGAAGGCTGCTTGTTAATTTTACACTTCTTCTGGAGGGTGGGACATAGGGAGGAAGCATAGAATGCCAAACCTGCAGAACACGACACATAGCATTTAAAAAGATAGAAGCCTATAATATGATCCACTTCTTGTAAAATCAGAGACAAACATTATATTACATCAGAGGGGAAAATGGCTTTTCAGATATAGGCCTTCCTATTCTGTTGACTCTCCTTGCCTCTGTCGTATATAAGAAATTATCCATTCCTCTACATCTGCATCTACCCTTATCTGAATCATTTTACTGTTGACAACTCTAGAGTGTCACATGATGAGAACATGATTTAATCAAGGAGCTCTTGACCACAGCCACTAAAGTAGAACAATTTACATGCAGTGTAAAAACCCCGCATCATTCAAATAGAAAAAAATACTAGCTTTATGCCACAGGCTTAAGGGAGGCACTCTGTGTGAACAGCACTGCTTATTCAGTTGTAGACTACTTCACAAAGTTGCTTCAGTCGTATTTATTTTACTCGAAAACAGGCTTGCGGACACTGGTGTATTTCATAAACATGCACGTTGCAATATTCTTGTGCGGTTTAATAAAGAGTCTCAATGTGAAGGACATCGTAGTATTTGCGCCTAAGTGCGAGTCAAATGCAGATTCGGTTAGCAGTACCTGCTCGTCTGTGTGGCCAGAGCAGAGACTACAAGTCCGCTGAAGGCTGGCTTTCACCGCGCCAGCATCAGCAGCGACTCCAGCAGAGAGGAATGACTGACATTGAAACCCGGCAGTAGAAGAAGACCCTCTGCGGGATTTCGGTTACATAAACGCTACTCAATTACATCGAAACCTCAGCCACACAACACAATATTGAAAAGAAACCCGTCAATGCGAATAACAGTTTAAAAAGCTACGTATTTCGGCATGTGAGACACAGCGGAGCGGGGGGGGGGGGGCTCTAGAAAGCAGGATGCATGCGGTTCAGGGCTCGGCACCGGTTCCGTCCCTCGGGAGCAGCCAGGACCCTCCACCCCAACATCCCACCCCCCGGCCATGAAAAGCAATCAAGGCACTGAGCAATCTCCCCTGGACCTTACCTCCGTTTAATTACAGAACGCTGCAGCGGACGCCGCCGGGGGCCCCGCAGAGCTGCTCCTGTAACACGGGGGCAAGAAACATGGCGCAGTGGCGCTCTCGTTTGTAACAATCGCGCGGGACAGAGACTCGACCGAACTGCTGCCAGGAGAACAGTCCCCGGCGTTCTTGCTGGCGTCCGTGGCCCAATTAGAAATGTTTTAGTGCTGTTTTTCCGGAGATTTTCCTGACATATCATGTAAAGTTAACATTACAGAAAAGCTAATATGAAAGAACAAGAATGTCGTTTAGGAGAAGGTATTAGAACATTAGAAGGCCTATACTACACAACAGAAAACATCTGGATGCTTTACAGCGTAAGTCTAAGAGCTTGCCTCAGAACTTTTTTCACTGGTTCAAATAACAGGCTACATCCAGAAAAAAAGTTGTATTTCTCTTATCAACCTGCATAACAGAACGTTAAGTTTGAATCAGCAGCGTGAAACTGTTTTAAATTAAATTAACAAGACAAAACCTATTTTTGAATGTTGCTATGATACAAGCATACTGTTGGCCTGTAAATAAGTGCATCAGTGTGAATCAACGTATTGTTATGACTGATAACAAGCGAGTCATCAAGTGTGGGGTGGAGGTAGTAATAACGGTGATAAACTTGTGCTGCTTTAGACTGACTAATCATTGGCTTTTTCATTTTTCACTAAAGCACTGAAATTAATAATGAATGCACTATGACAGCGATGTGAAGACAAGCAGTAAAGAAGGTGAGCTGTTTTGCTCCCAAATGGGAAAACAAAATGCAATGATGAAAGTAAAATTGAAATAAGACAACCAGACTGAAACATCACGAAAGGCACAGCATGTTCTGAAACAGCCCCTAACTCCTGAAGCAAGCCTATCTGAAAATGGAGCAATACATACACCCCCCCCCAAACCCCAACGACCACAACCAACACCATACTTAGATGCACAGTATGTTAAATCAATATTAGCTTCAATATTAGCTGTCAACCTATTTCAATCCAAAAATAATCAATTTTGAATACAGTTGACCTCCACACAAACAACCCCCCCCCACACACACACACACACAAACAACCCCCACACACACATACAAAAAAGGAATTAACATAATTGGTTTCAAGGAGTGAATTGGCTGATAACTGGCTGAAGTCCTGTTTTCAATATATCAGTCCAATTCAATGTTGTGAACACAGAATAAAGCTTGTTATTGTGCAGACAGGGTATTGTAGAATACTGTTTAATTTACATGCATGCGTATCTCTTTCTCTCAATTACTTTGTGCATCTCTGCTTAGTTCCTGGTTCAACCACCATTTGACTTTGCCATCTGGTTCCTCTAAATAAATTCATATTTATAGCAATCATTTAAGCGGCCATTGTTGTGATGACCACAGAGAAAACAAACAAGCACACATGACTAAACACTGAAAAAAGAGAGACTGCCCCATTGATGGACTTGTGAGTCAGTCAGTGAGCAAAACAGATTGGGAGTGATATAATACTTGAGGCTGGGAATGTGTGATAGCTGAGAATGGAATTCATCTGATCCAGGCCGTCCTCCAACACGCGTCATTTAGCCTTAAGGCCAAAAAACGCTTCAACACCAGAGATGAATATCAACATCATCTCCAGGACATCAGCTCAATTTGCCTCTAGTTTCATATCTTTTGACGCTACATCAGCCTTTTGCATGGTTATTACACATGCCAGAAGGTCGACAATACATTATCCTTTCAAAAGAAAAGGAATATGGAGAAGAGTGAGGAATTCAGTTATTGATCACCCTGAGCAGTGGAACAGTCCTGAAGTAGGTACAGTTTAACATGCTCTAACCAGCTAAATCTGAATGAAAAGCAGAAAAAAATATCCACTTACGCCAATTACTAGAAAAGATTTGTTTTCCTATCAAGACTACATGGCACTCTATTTCAATATTAATAATACAATATTAATAATACATGAATATATATATACAT
>JAOXYF010000010.1:11479170-11493240 GCA_028565775.1 Sternarchorhynchus goeldii
CTTTGGCCTTCATCTGGACAACCTGCTGCCGGAGGGTTTCAGTCACTTTGGAACGGCTCACCATTTTTGCAAAGTCACTGAAAACTGGAAACTTAAGCTGCCAGTTAAATAGGGTTTGTCAGCTAATTAAGGAAATTACCACCAGGTGCCAGATTAACACCAATAATTTGCAGGTATCTGAAAGTGTTCTCTAATTTCGATCAATGTTCTTTTTCAGTTATATCATTTAAGTTTTTTTTATGCTTTAGAATATATACAATTTATGAAATAAACTTAAATTACTGCCATCACTCCTGTTAGGATAATTTCACATAGGACGACACAATGACCTTGACATTTAGGAAATTGTGTGTTCTCTAATTTTGATCTCCAATGTATAGTCTAAACTCATTGAGCTAGCTTTTTTTATCAGACATATTTCAGAAGTAGTCCAATCACCTGTGTATGGTTACACCAATTCAAGGTTACCCCTTTTTAAATAAATATTAAAATTTAATTGGCTTTTCAATTATAAAAACGAAGACATAAGACCATAAGATTCCACCCATAAACAGATACTTCTGAACAGAGATCTCGAATATTGTTGATAGGGTTAGCTGGAGCTACTCTCCCAGTTTGGGGGTCACAGCCTTTCGTGCTCCGACTACCACAGGAACCACTGTTGCCTTCATCCACATCTTTTCTAGCTCTTCCAACAGACGTTGGTGTTTCTCGTGTTCCTTGTTCCTGATGTTACTTTCACTTGGGATTCACTACATTATTGTCTTCAGCTGCCATCTTCTGCTGAGTACAATAACAAACAATAACAAATGAGTAGAACTTAAATAATAATTTGTTCATTCCACCATCTTGGAATTGACTCAGAATGATGTCAAGCTCATCAGTGAAGTTCTCCAGGGAACCTGGAGGAGAGTAGATGACAATGATATGACTGTGATAGCATGAAATTCAAAGGAAGAAGTTGAAAGAGCTGAGAAGGAAAGTGGGGTGAAACACCCTTCTCTCCACCAGTAACCCTGTGCTTCCACCAGTGACCCTGCACCTCCACCCTTGCCAACAGTAACTCTGCTCCTCCAATGAATCAATGAAAAAGTTGGTTTATTTCAGTAATTCCATTCAAAAAGTGAAAATTGTATATTATATTCATTCACTATAAGTGAACTTTCATGATATTCTAATTTTATGACCAGCACCTGTATGTGTGGAAAGTTTGAGGATGTGATGGGAAAAAAGGATACTTAGATGAGTTTGGGAGATCCGGTTGCTGTCTGGTGAGAAACTGGAAAAAAGCAAATAGAGAGTCCTACCACTACACTAAGTTTTCTACCACTACAGATGTGTACGTCACAGATATGTACATCTGTAGCAGAGTCGTCCTAGTTAATCAAATCAAGTTTTATTTATATAGTGCCTTTTACAACAGATGTTGTCTCAAAGCAGCTTTACAAGTGTCCGGGTCCAAGCTCCCAGTGAACAAGCCAAGGGTGACAGTGGCAAGGAAAAACTCCCTAAGAGTGTGAGGAAGAAACCTTGGGAGGAACCAAGACTCAAGGGGGAAGCCCATCTTCTTCTAGCCAACACCAGTCACCACGACACTGTTGATGGATAAGTAAGAGGTGGTTGGTCCTGGACCGGAGAGCCTTGTCAGTCCTTGCTTAGTACCAAGGTCAGCCATTAGCTTGGTAAAAGTAAAGTGAGACAGTTAGTTCTGTATGTGACAAAATATAGACATTTCATAAGTGTGGCAGAAACTCCAGCAATTAACTATTACCACCTAACTAAAAGGACAGAATCAGAAGGTAACACAGACTTGTGGGTGCCCTGAGACATTGGCATCCCTCCACCCCATCGTCAACAAACTTGAGTGAACATGTGCAGTGGTGGGTCTACAGCACCAGCGTCTCAGTATACCATAAAACCCTCTGCCCATCAACCCCTGGATCTGTAACCTTTATCCACGGGGGAATATCAATTACCAAATGCTAAACAAAATAAGTATGTTTTTAGCCTAGACTTAAAGATTGAGTCTGTGTCAGAGTCCCGGACATTTTCTCGTAGGCTGTTCCATAGTTGGGAGCTTTTTCCCCCTACTGTTACCATATTAATTGATGGAACCAGTAAGAAGCCAGCACCCTGTGTTCTAAGTAAACGTGGAGGCTCATAGTAGGAAATAAGTTCTTGCAGATAGTCAGGGGCGAGCCCATGCAGAACTTTATATGTTAATGGAAGATTTTATAGTCTACGCAAAGTGCCACGTACAGGGTTGATATGACTGGGCTGATATGATTGAATTTCCAAGTTCTGGTTAGAACTCTGGCTGCAGCATTTTGAACTAGTTGAATCTTACTTAAGTTCTTATTAGAGCATCCTAATAGTAATGAGTTACAGTAGTCTTATCTAGAGCTAATAAAGGCATGTACTAATTTTTCTGCATCATGCCGGGATAGTGTATTCCTTAGCTTGCTAATATTGTGTAAGTGAAGAAAAGCTTTGCTAGTAATACTATCTATATATACTATCGAATGATAAGTCGGAGTCGAATACAACACCAAGATTTTTAGCTATCGAGCCAGGCGCAATGGGGAAGTCAGTGAGATTTTACATTAAAATCTGTCATTTTCTGTCTTACGACCTTTAGGCCCAGGAGGCCTCCATTTTATCACCATTAGGGTGGAGGAAATTTTGTGACATCCAGTTGTTCACATCTCTTACACAGGTTTCAATATTCTCTAACCTAGGTCTGTCATCAGGTTTGGCTGATATATATAGCTGGGTATCATCTGCATAGCAGTGAAAATTGACACCATGCTTGCGTATAACAGTACCCAGTGGTAGCATATATAATGTGAATAGTAATGGTCCTAAGATGGATCGTTGTGGGATTCTATATTTTGGAGGAAACATTGTTTAACTCTACAAAGTGATAGAGTTCAGTTATGTAAGACTTAAACCAAGATAGGGCTGTTCCTGAGATTCCAATCCTATTTTCTAGTCTTTCTAGCAGAATATTGTGGTCTATTGTGTCAAAAGCTGCACTGAAGTCAAGAAGCACTAGCAGAGATACATAACCTTGATCTGAAGCAAGAAGTTACTATCATTAGTTACTTTAACTAGAGCTGTTTCAGTGCTGTGGTGGGGTCTAAATCCAGACTGGAACTTTTCGAATATGTGATACTTATACAAATATACACGTAATTGTTGGACCACAGCTTTTTCTATGATCTTAGATAAAAATGATAGGTTTGAGATAGGTCTGTAACTAGATAATATATGTGGATCAAGATTTGGTTTCTTAATTAGAGGTTTAATAACTGCTCATTTACAGGCTTGGGGCATGTAATCCATGGTAATGGATGAGTTAACAACCAACAGAAGAGGTTCAATCAGCTCTGGTAATACCTCCTTGAATAAGTTTAAGGGAATTGAGTCTAATTGTGCAATTCAGCAATGAAATGATTTTTTCCAATTCTGATTGTGGGAGTGGATGGAAAGCTTCAAGTGTTTCTTCTAAAACAACATTTTATTCAATATCAGCCATACCAGATGACAGACCAGTGGGATTAGCTATTAAAGGTTTTATGTTTAGTCTAATGTTCTCTGTTTTACTATTGAAGAAATCCATAAAGACGTCACTGGTTAAATTAGCTGGAATCCGAGGTTCAGCACCTGCCTGATTTTTTTGTAAACTTAGAAATAACGCCGAAAAGAAATCTGGGGTTATTTTTGTTATTCTCAATTAGCGAGGGAAAGTATGCTGATCGTGCTTGAGAGAGTGCCCTTTTGTACTCATTAAGACTGTCTTTCCAGGCACAGTGAAATACTTACAACTTAGTTGATCGCCATTTCCGGTCTAATTTCCATACGTGTCTGATCGTTGTACCACGGAGCAGGCTTTTTTAACCTGGTCCTTTTAAGTTTGAGTGGCGCTACTGTGTTTAGAGTTGATCTACAAGTGTTTTCCAAACTATCGGTTAACCTTTCTAAATCCATCGGATCTGATGGGGAGCGAACTAAGGTAGTTCAGTCTGGAAGGGTTTCAATAAATTGTGTTATAGTAGACAGAGCTTTTGAGCGCTTTATACAATAACAAGGGGAAGAGCTGGTATTAAAACTAAAATGTGATTCAAACGAAATCAAATAGTGATCGGAGATTGCCGTGGTTTGAGGGAGTGTATTTAAGATATGTACGTTAGTACCTAGTGTTAAAATTAAATCTAAAGTATGACTGCTATGATGAGTTGGCCCTGTTACATTTTGTATAATGCCAAAAGAGTTCAATATTGTGAAGTGAAGACTTTTTTCAGAGGATCATCATCCTGCACAAAGTGTATATTAAAATATCCTACCATTATTACTTTATCACTGCACACTGCTAGGTTTGCCGCAAAGTTGCTGGACTCTCTTAGAAACTCTTGAGTATGGCCCTGGCGATCTATAAATATTAATTAAAGAAAACGCATTTTTATTTGTGGCTGGGTTACATTGACTTAGTTCAATGCAAAATACTCACCCGTTTTAATCCAAGTTTGTGTGAGACACATAAAATAAAATTTCTGATCGCTTATAATATAACTTACAATGGCTGACTTGGAATTGAGCGATCGAGAAATTACTCGTATGTTGAGTAATTTTAGGTCGGTCAAAGTAAAACTATTGTTTAGTTGAGAGGTATGAATCCTAGTTAAAGTTTTGGGACGGGTTAATATAGTTTTTCTATGATTAAATGTAACCCAGGGCACAGACACAGTCTCAATTGTGTAGGATCTAGGTGACGATTCAAGGCGATCGGTTTAGCCTCATTGTCTGCGACCTGGTGGTGTCTCTGGATTGTCAGCAGCTACTAATACTATTCTGCAGACTAACTAATAAACTATGCGCTGCAAGATAGAAAGGCGGCGCCATCTCGGGTTAGGTGGACACCATCTCTACCTAAAAGACCAGGCTTGCCCTCGAATTCTTTCCAATTGTCTATAAACCCCACTTGATTTTCTGAACACCACTTGGACATCCAGTGGTTAAACACTGTGAGCCTGCTGTATGGCTCATCGCCGCGCCGCATTGGAATGGGACCAGAGCAAATTACAGCATTGGACATCGTCTGGGCTAGTTTAACCACTTCTATAATATTAGCCTTAGTTACTTCAAACTGCCGCAGACAAATATCTGTGGCCCCAACATGGATCACTATCCTCGAATATCTCTTATTGGCTAACATTCTAAGGTTGCCACTAATGTCTGGCACTCTAGCTCCTGGTAAACAGCTGACTGTGATTGCTGGAGTCCCTTAGGGGCTAGCTATTTTCACATGTCAGACTATAGAGTCATCTATTACCAGAGAGTGTACAACAGGTCCTCATCGGGTGCTTCACTGAGCAGGGCAAACCTGTTCGACACGTGAACCGAGGTGCGGTGATAAGGTGTGCTAGCGTTAGCAGTAGCCCTCGCTCTCCGTCTATGCCGCCGAGATGTCACCCATTTGCCCCGCTGTGAGGGCTCTAATGCTGGAGTCGTGGGGGCACTATGTCTCCCTGGAGCATCCACCACTATCACTCTATTCTTAGGTAAAAGGTGGACACGGCGCTCTAAGCTAGTCCTGCCGTAGTCTCTGCTTGCCCTCTGCACAAGTGTACATTTTCTGCCCCTGTTGCATTTCAAGAGCACACCTAATGCTTTGTGATCTCCGTTCCTCCCCTCTCTCTTCACCTCCCACTTGGTAGAGCTACTCATGCTACATTTGAGGCTCCAGGAGATACCGGAGATCCAGATTCCTCACTCATGATCTGTCAATATGCCTGATCCACCCTGATGCCCTTCTTCTGCTTGAGTCTTACCAACTGAACATCACTCACTGCTGCTAATGGACAGACTTTACTGTTTGTACAATTGTTATTTTGGTGCCAGATGTTCGGCCAGAAGAGGATGGAACCCCCTGTTGAGTCTTGGTTCCTCTCAAGGTTTCAATCTCTTCCTCTCAGGGAGTTTTTTCTTGCCACTGTCATCCTTGGCTTGCTCACTGGGGGCTTGGATTTGGACATCTGTAAAGCTGCTTTGAGACAACAGTTGTTGTAAAAAGCAGTATATAAATCAGAAAGATTTTGACATGACTTCACTTGACTTGAGTTTTGACTATTTGGCTATAGAATGTTATCTCTCATATGTGCCACAAAATTCATGAAAGAGACTTGCCGGTGAAAGGTGTAAACCTCAAGATCAGTTCAACCACATTAATCTATAGGGTCGTAAATGTTTAATCTCCAATTAATAGAGAATACTAAACAATCATTTCATTTGTATGGGTAAATTACTGTATGTCGGAACTAAATAAATTGCCTACCCAATTTATTAACACTATTAATCTCAGTATGTAAATTAGCACTGAGTTACACTAGGTTGAAACTAGATTTAAAACTGTAAAATCCCAGCATTTGTAAATGAAATATAAAACCCTTATTAAGACCTGACAGAAAAGTGCCATGTTTGCTTTGACAATAGCTTTGAGTTTAAACAGAAATAATATCTTGCATTATTATATTTCCTTTAATGAAGCACTACACAAAATTCTTATACTGAAGTTGAGTATTTGCAGTAAACAACCAACTATATGCAACCTTTTCAAAATATCTAACGTCTATACTATGTGGGAACACTGTGGACAGTCTGTCTCCTAAGGGGCACCCAGACCTTTGGGCTCTTCATAACAGTGACTGAGCCCAGCTAGTCAATATTAAAGTTCCCTTCTAGTTTCCCGCTGAGGTGTTCAATTAAAGATTTCTGCCCCAATAAAATTCAGTGTGTGTTATAAAGGAGAAAAACTTTCAAACTGGGTTCAGAGGAACAGGATGAATAAAGAATAGAAATGAGAGGGAGCTGCTGCACCCCTAGTGGACCCAACTCACACAATGCTTATCGAAGGCCCATGAACCCTTTAGCATGAATACCTTTTGTTGTAGTAATTAGCCCCCACCTGTGCTCAGCTGTAGCAATTCGGCTTCTGATTAGAATACATTTAGCAACTCCAGCAGGTCTTTATTCCTGGCTGGTGCATTAAAGAATCAACAAGGAGCTTTTAGAACACCTCCATGAATAAGTTACATACAAGCACAGCTAATGAAATGTCTTGGGGACATTTTGTGAAGCCAGGCTTTTCAGTTTGCTGAGTAACATAAGTCATTGCATAATATAAATGTCCTGTTCTCAGGTCACCTTGACATCAGCAGAAGCATGAAGCATTTTGCTTATCACTAAGAAACAACAACACTACGTAAGTAGAATTCACATGTGATTTGTCTTTGAGCCAGTGGGAAATGATTATATCTGGAATGTTTTTCATTTGTAAGATATTTCATTTTGTGTAAGATATGGATCCCTAACATTGTTTAAAACAAAGGTTATATTGCTAATTTATGGTTATTAGAATGGCATCTATTTCAGAAAATAAAAATAAATATATTTTTTCAATACAAAGTTTCATTAAAGTGTTTAGATATTAGATCATATTAAACATGAACATTTAAAGGATTTCAGTACTGTAAATCAGTTTGTCCCTCTCATACATACCCTGATCAGTAGGTCATTTCCTACTCACACACAGAACTCTGGTGTTTAAAAGAATAGTGGTCCAATGGCATTTAAGTGTCTGTACATGGCTCACTGAGTCTTCCCTAATTGGGGGAAACCAAATGTAGGAGAGGCTCTCTCAGTTAAGGCACTTATAAGTTCTCAGGAGTACTTTGTCTTTTTCAGAAACCGCACAAAAGCCTGGATACTAAAGCCTCTTTCGAACGTACATAACCATATGTGGTTTATTTTATATTTATATTTATATATATATATAAATAATCCATCATATATATATGTATATATAGTACAGTATTAACCAATTTCACCAGCAGGATTGAGTCATACCAGCGGGAGGCTGCGGGAGGAGTTTGGGCTTAACTACTGAGAACAGCTTGGGTCGAAACAAAGGCGCCTGTGTTGTTTGCTGCTTGAACAACGGTAGAGGGAGGGGAGATTGACTGGCTTTTATGTGCTCAGGAACTGCCCAGTGAAGAACTTGAAGATTACATTTGCGAAGACAAGCATCGGTGCGAGGGTCCGAAACCGCAGTTCAGCTGAAAGAGCGCAGATCCTAAACACCTGCTTTGATGAATATGTAGAAGAAAAAAAAAGTGGAACTGGGTGGTTGTTAGAACTGTCTTCCTTTTACTGGACTGGATGAAATGTGACCATCATTAGCACCTTTTAGAATTTCATTAAATTTAGAAGCCAAAGTTTGACTGTATGTACAGTGCTCCAAGACTAGAAAGAGCACAATAACTCAAGAAACTTCATGCACATCATTATTTCATCTCAGTAATTTACTTATTTACTGGCAATATGCATGTAAATCATACAAGACAATATTTTAAACTGTAATTAAAATGCAGTTAAAGAAAGATTAGGTTGGAGTTGCATTTCAGAATAATTCTGAAAGGGTTACAGTTTTAAAACAGTTGATTACCCAACTGAATTTATTCTACATGGAATAAAATTGCTAACTGCAGCATCTCTGAACACATATACATTCCCAGACATGTGTTCAGTACGATCATCCCAAGAACATCTGGTCTAATATGAGCCTCCTACAAACCTAAACAATCCTAAGGCTTCCAAATTTGACTAAATGACACTTATAAAATCCATCATAAGCTATAGTGACACATTTATCATGACGAATTAACCAACACATTTCGTCTTAATTTACATATTTATTTGGTTTAGTTTCTTATTTCCAATAATGTACCCACACACAGCCCCCTTTGTTTGTATTCTTTTATATCCATAAATGTAACGGGGGGCACCGGTGCAGATGCTAATTTACATCCTCAGACTGGTTCACCTACATACAATCAGGAAATTAAATCTTAGAAAAAGCTAGGCAAACAAAACGGAACACCAAAACACTTGTGTTTAATTTCCAGTGATTTGGAAAGCTTTAGTCATTTTCAGTATATTATACATTATGTTGTATAATCCTTGTTCATTTTAATTATTCGATAAGTCAATAAACTTGGGCATGGAGAATAAGGAACAAGCAAACATGATGCAGGAGCCTTGATGAGGATGTTTAAACGATGCTGCATTTGGTCACTGTATTTGAATATATGCATGAATAAAACGGGCCCCAATATGAAACAATGGGGACAAAATCAGCTGCTGGATAAATAATGAATATGCTGGAACTGCTCAGCATGACCAAATCAAGGATGGTGTCGTATCTGCCACCAGTGTGCAATGAACAATCATAGTCTCACAAACCGGAATGGCTGGAGGTCTTTTTTTTTTATATCCTACTGCTGACAATCAGTTTTAATTCATATTTCACTTTTTAATGTTTATAAAAGAATTGATTTCACAAATATGTGGCACAAAATATTTGATTTCCAACAATCAAAAGACCAAGTATATAAAGTATTCTTTTTCAAAATAATAATTTTGCTTTACTTACAAAAGCCCGTCAGACAGACCCGCTTCTGTACAATTTTCCACAATTGTAGAAATCCATCATAACAGAACATATGTACACATTGATGATAAAACCAGCTACCTAGCCAAATGGAAATACAATAATTTAAAAGGAGTTCAAACACTATGATAGTACATTAACCGAAAGGCAAGTGTCTTGGTTAGTGCACATGAAACCTGCTGAATCAAAATGTCAACACCATCAGGACCTATGGACCCAAGGTTACATTTGTTCATTTTTCAGGAGGAAGCAGGACAGGGCACAGCCTTAAGCTGCCCTCTCGCCTTACATCCATCCTCGAGACCAAGGCCAGGGCCGGCCTGTGTGTTCCCTAAAGTGCCTGAATAGTCTGTCTCCCTGGACTGCTCAGGTAGAGGTGCTAGGGTGGGGGGGGGGTTTCAGCAGGAGCAGTTGCCGCAGCCCTTTACACTGTTCAGGATCTCCTCCTGCAATTTCCGGCGCTCCTCCTCCTTCTGGGAGGCGTGTTCGGCCCGGGCCTGGTTCCTGAGGTCGCCGTTTGCACCCAGAGCCCTGCTGTTCTGAGTGTACCACAGGTCTGCGTAGAGGCTGCCCGCTGTGCTCAGGAGTGTGGGGTGGTCTCCTCGCTCCACCACTTTCCCCTGCGCTCGCCGGCACAAAGGCGAGAGAGAGTGGAGAGGTCAGAGTTGCAGGGGGAGGGTTAAGAGGGAGAAAGGGAGAGGGGGGAAGGGAGAGAGAAAGATAGAGAAAATATTAACTCACAATTAAACCTGAAGAGAGCAGGCAAGGTTAATGACCATTTCCAATGTCTATTTTTTGCCATTGGCTGTCATGACAGCCGTGTTGTACTGTGACACAGAGCTCTCTGCTCCTTACACTGCTACTTACAGTAAACGACAAACAAAGCTATGCTCACAGTCTCACTCACAAGCACATGCACACACGCCTGCATGTTCTCTCTCTCACACACACACGGCTTCACGTTCTCTCTCACACACACACACACACACACGCGCGCGCTTGCACGCACACGCACAATCTGGCGGCTTACGCAGGCTCTGCCTTGGGAGGTGCTTGAGGAGGGTACATGAGGATATTATGGTGCCATTCATGCGAGCTGCATCAACACGGAGCCAGAGGCTTAAATGCAGATAAGAGCCGCTAGTGAGCGAGCAGGCCGGAGGAGAGCAGGAGCACCAGGGCGATCAGCAACAAGATGAGGAGCAGCAGGAGATGAGCCAAACGAGGGAGGGAGGGAGGGAGGGAGCGAGCGAGCGAGGGACGGATGGAGAAGGAGCATGTGTGTAAAACAGAGAGAGAGAGGGAGAGAGAGAGAGCGAGCACACAGTGGCCCTGAACAGGCACACAGGCTGTGTGTGGGCGCGCACACAGCACTGGGTCTTCAAAGACTGCCAATAACAAAGCAAAAGTATGAAATTAACTTGCACAATGGCAACAGAATATGTCTCTGGGCTGTTAGTTACTGCCACAGTTCCAATAGCATTCCTGGCCGGGAAAGGCGCACACTGCTGTTACAACCCGTGAGGGGGGGAGCACACCCCTACCCACCATCCCCCATCTTCCACATGTTGCAGGTCTGAGGCTGTTCTCCTGACCCTACTGGCAAGGCCACGACGTGGCCCATGGCTCGGTGTCACGTGACTGCTGGTTGGCGCTGCCCACGCGTGCCTCGGCTGACGGAGAAGGTCTCCACCCGAGGGAGACGGGCAGAGGTGTCGGCGTCATGAAGCAGCAGGCGTGAGGCACTTCCAGTCATTATTTTAATGAGCACCATGCCCTCCTCCCCCCAAACCCCTTTCGCCTCCTGAGCACCACTGACACCAGTGAACACCTCAGACACGCTTCCGTGTGTGTGTGTGTGTGTGCACACACTCACTAGGTCGCTGCAGGCTTGAACTGCTTGCTAATGAAAAGGGTTCAGGAGGCCAGCGTTGGCGTACGTGCTCATGCTCCTTCCGCCGCCGAGCTCTAGGACGGCAGTATCGGAGGCGTTTGCAGATGCTCCACCGGTCCCTCCTTTCTTTGCTGCGGGGCCCGGCCTCCAGCCGCCGGCAACACGCTCAAAGCTGCGGCGACTCGGCCCACTCGGCCAGCAGAAGCCAAGACAAGAGGAGGCCACGGGGATTAATGGGAATGGTTTCTCCGTCTCTTAACAGTCACCCGTTCCCAAGCTCGAGAAGGAAAGGTCCCCTCAATCGAAAGCACTGCGTTCGGCTCAAAGCCGGTTGTGCTGACCACTGCCTCGCCAGTGAGGAAGGAGAGAGCGCTGTCCCCAATCACGTTCGGTCGTGGCCAACTACACACTCTCTTGAGAGAGCCACAAATATGAAAGCATCAAGATGTCTATGTATGTTATGGTTTGTGCTGGATCTTGAACATAAGAAATACTTGGTGGACTTCTGTCATTAGTAATTAACACAACAGCAAACTGGACTTCAGTAATTCCCAGTGGTGGTAAACTAAGAGAAGTGCTTCTGAAAGGTTAATCATCCAGGGTTCTGAACAGTTCTGAACAAAGAAAGGGGAATAAATGGGGCAGGAGCATCTAACACAGAGAAGTGTTTCAACCTCACATGAGCTAAAGGCTTCTTTAAAGAACCAATCAGATAACTTTAATGAGTATTACTTTAAAGGCGAATGAAATGCACATTTTAAATGAATCCTCCTACTGTTTATGGAGTTTGCCAACTGAATGCCACAATGAAATGTATTATAAATTTGTTGTAAACTGCAAGTGATCTTACCTGATTCAGCACAATAATCTCATCTGCATCCACAATGGTGGACAGTCGGTGGGCAATGAAGACAGATGTTCTGTCTTTAACCATTTCTTTCATTGAACTCAGAATGTTCTGAAAAGCAATAACATATGGATATAATAACAATTATTATGGCAGATTTTAGGAATTTTTTTTTTTTTTAAAGAAAAATTACAATATTCGACCCTCCAGTGATGTTTCAATGAAAGCTTGTTTGGCTCATGACGGGGATATTCCTCTGTTCCTTTGTAATAACTAGCACCAATATGATTGACAGGATTTATATGAGGACTTCTTTTTGACATGATACAGGCATGGAAAAATAAATAAATAAATAAAAAAAAGCGAAAGGCTTCAAAGCAAATATCTCCTGTGTTTGTAATAACCTGGAAAGCCTCATACTCATAAAAATAATTGAGCTTCCTCTTTGAGAGTAAATATCCATATGAAAAAGTCCACAAGGGCAAAAAAACTGAACCAACTGTACAGAGAGAAGATAATTTGTGCTCTGTCAAAGTTGGCTGTACTTTTAAATCACTTTTCCTGAAATATCTCATCATTAAAACAAGAAGCTCTAACATGTTATGGATGTAATTTGTGTATTACAGTCATTACAATTTTATCACATAATTGTTGCATGTTGTAAACACATGAAAGGCTAAAATGTTGTAGCTGAGCTCAAACTGTCAAATCATTGCTCTAATGTGAAAAGTGAAAAAAAAAAAGGGTGAGGAGCCGAGTCATGATTCTGAGTAAATGTTGGCCTGGTTCCTCACCTCTTCAGTAATTGAGTCTAGTGACGAGGTGGCCTCGTCATACAGAAGAATGGGAGGGTTCTTCAGGATTGCTCTGGCAATGGCAACGCGTTGTTTTTCTCCACCTGTTGTGAGTCACAAACACAACCAGGTTCATCAAAAATGGTCCAAATCAGAAGGAATTGTGTTTGCTATACAAAAAAAAACCAACAAACAAAAATTATATTCTATTATACATTATATTCCATTATACTCATTAATCCACTTTCAACAATGTTACAATCATGGAAAAATGTACTCAACTTGAATAGTCCTAGAACGTCAACGTAACTACATGTGCAGGATTGGGGTAATCTACTTTATCCAAGTTATATACTACACTTCCCATAAAGACTGCCATAACACTGGATTAGTACATGAACTTTTTTTGGCCGTAATAATCAGCAGTTGAGGAATTCACTACTTGGGAACCTTATGGACTAGCAAATAAACTCAACGTCCATAACTCCCAAAGTTCAATAGTGAGGGACATGCAGCTGGTTTCCACCTGAATGACCATCCATGTGCATGAATACACGACTTCGATCATAATCTCCAGCTTTAAATGAGCTTTGCCGACATGAAGTACATAAAACATTCCAAATTACAGACATAGCTCATCTATATTGGACTAAAATTTATTTTTGCGACAAATTATTCTAGTCCAATGTAATCAGAGCATCTCAATAACAAAGTAGCACTTGTCAGCAAAAAACACATTTAAACAGCATGAATAATATAGTTCTTATTTATAATGTAGTTCTCATTCACCAGTGGAATACAGGGAAAAACAATCACCCATCTATCAAAGTATGCCATGGTACCTCTGACAGCATCTTGCCATCACAGTGGTTACAGTAGTACCAGTATATAGGCACACTTACAAACGTGTGGGCACACACTTACAAACGTGTGGGCAGACACGTGCACGAGCACACACTTACAAACGTGTGGGCAGACACGTGCACGAGCACACACTTACAAACGTGTGGGCAGACACGTGCACGAG
>JAOXYF010000010.1:11509712-11574134 GCA_028565775.1 Sternarchorhynchus goeldii
GAGCGGTGTGAGAGACTAGTGATGTCCTGTGGCCGCAGATGTGCTGAAGTCATTCAAAGCAAAGGCCTGTACACTTCATACTGATTACTGACTGCTGTAACCTTCAGAAAATTTTGTTGTAATCTTTCTCTGCGCTACAGTCATTGCTGTTCTCTAATAATGATCACATTTTTGGAAAAATAAAGGTTTTATGTTGATATACTTTGGTTATTTTGGAAAACACTGGCATGGTGTACCCATTACAAAAAGTCCTTCAAATGTTGATCAATGTAGATCACATTTATTTCTGAAAAAATCAAGTGTTCATACACTGTTCTATAATTTGGATCTCCAGTGTATGTATATTTATAAAAAAATGTGTGTGTGTTCTCGCATCTCGTCCTCCCGGGTGGTATTTCGGCTTGCAAAAGATGCCATTTCTATAGGTATACACCAGCTAAGGCTAATACTTACATTCTTGGATATTTCAAAGTGGCATACTGTGACTTTTTGAGGCAATTTATACTAATAAAACAGACATGCTGCCAGATGTAACTCGCTTGTTAACTGCCATCACATGTGTGGCTTCATAATGGTCCAAGGAGGGTGGGATTGCTCTTTCAGCCTTATCTCTCAGTACAAGTTGCAAAACCTGCCAAACATTTGCTTTGACAGCTGACACCATGTGACAACTTAACAATGATATAACTGGCTAATATGGCCTATGAAAAGGCTAATTAAGGCTAAATGTAACAACCACCACTTCAGCAAATGAATTACTTGAACAGTGAGTCACTTTAGAAATAAACTGACCGTTTTTTCCATCTGCAAAGGCAACGTACAACTGACACACTATAATAGTTATATGCAGCCAATTTGTTGATTTCTGGTTTTGAATGGGTGTAAGATCTAAATGCCCTCTTTTAAAAAGCAAAAATATAAACGTTAGATCTCATTAATTACATTTAAATTAATTAAAACATAGCAGAAACACTTACTCACAAAACTTAAATTCAATGAAAAAATCCAAAGATCTAGATGACAGAACCGTAGATTAACAGCTGCTAATCTTTTTTCTGGGTGACCCAAATACTGTGTTGGTGCTCCAATACCAATCTTCATTTATGAGGCCTGTCAAATACGTTAGATCCGTTCAATACACAGTAGTTTCAAGAAATGTTAAGCCCTGTTTGCTGTTACGGAAACGTGAAGGTCTGATCACCACTGATTAGTAGTTTAGTTATGACAACTTTGATACATATTATTACAAGATCTTAGCCCAAGACTAGGCTAGTAATATTGTTATTTTGAAACTTCACGAAATTCCAAGACACCCGTTATTGTGCAGAAAGTTACACTTTTCAAACCTGGACACACAAATTCTGGTTCTGGGTCAGAAAGCTGCTTAGCTAACGCTAGCTATCTTCTTATATGAATTTAATTTTAATTAGCCAATTAAAGTTAGCTAGTAAAGTTAGCTGTCTAGAAATACCTCTCAGCAAAAACGTCGGTAGCTAACATGTTATGTAAACATATAACTAAACATTCTTTAGTAGCTAGTAGCTACATTTCAGAGACCGTTCAAGCTAATTCACTTGCAATATTTTCTTATGGCAACCTGTTATGTCGACAGATTTGAAACTAACTAAGTAGAAGCCTCGCTGTCAAGAAAACACACCTAGGTTATATCAGAAACTCGATTTTGTGGCAACTTCACTAATAGCTAAGCTATATAGCGTGCTATGTAGCATAGCATAGCCTAGCCTAGCTAAGGAAACGTTCCCGGCATATGTATTTGTCCTTGTAGCTAGCTATTTTGTAGCTAAAATGAGGTCGTTAGCTTTAGTTTAACATGAAGGTTTGAGCAGTCCAACAGTCTGCGACGTACCTGATAAGTGTTGCGTTGTTTCTTTTTAATTCCACCGGCTTCGGTTTTATTGTTAAAGTTCCAAACATGATAAGAGCTGGACTGCTGAAGTAGACGGGCTAATTTATATCTTTGAATGTGGAATCCACACTGCAACGGGACCAAGAGTGGCGCCATGATGAAATAGTGGTCCAATGAACACGCGTAAAGAAAAGGAAGTTTGTAGTCGTGCGCCGAGTTTGTGTCACTTTTGGGATAATCTAAACATACATACAAAAATTACGAAGTGCAGTTATTATAAATGTTAAGAATATCGTTCATATACGTAATATTTCTTCACCAAGTAGTTTTTGGGGAGGTCTTTTTTAAACAAAGCTGTTTTGAGGTCCTTAACTTAAAGGGTACGCTGAAGTAACAGATTTTACACCCATCTATTTAAGCATATATGAAAGCTTCACATATATTCATATAAAGCATTTATTTATCAAAGCAGATTAATATCCATCTTTTTTTTCAAATGTAAAGATAAATGTATTGCCACTGGCTTACAATTGTATAATCTGTTTTCTCCGATATTTTCAAGTAATGTAATAATACGATTTTTTTAAAGGTCTGCTTAAACACACTATTGGGGCACCAAAATAACCAGGCACCGGATATGACGTCTGTTATTACCACTTGTTACCTCACGCACACGCTTGGCTGTCGCGTGCCGGTGGTATTGAGAGGAGACGCGTTGTACAGGTGGTACGATTGCGCCAAGCCTTATAGCTTCGTAATACTTGTTGAGAGAGTATCTAAAATTAGACGTCTTTTTATAGAATAACATGCCTTGCCATAACCATCAGCTTGCCCATACCAACAATAATTCTCAAAAAACCACAATGAGGCAGGTCCGATTTGCAAGTGGCGATAATTGTGACAGTGATTCCCAGGAGAAGCCGTGTGAAGCCGGAGAAAATGGCGATTTGCAGATAAACTTTGGGCCTCAGTTGAAGCTGGTACCCCTCAATGACCAAGTCCGTGAACTACAAACCATTATAAGAGACAAGTGAGTGGTCTAAAATGCACCACATTTTAAATGTTCTCAAGTTTAATGTATAGTATATTAATCTAATAGATTCCGTGTGTAAACTATACCCACAGGGCAACTAGTAGAGGGGAGTTTGTGTTCTGTGCTGATAGACTGGTAAGAGTGAGCTCAGTATGCATTAAATCTTTGGTTACTCACTTAACTATAAGCAATTGTATGGCCATAATATTGCATTTTCCTTATTGACTTCAACAGAACTGAAACATTTGTTTGTTTAATCCTCTAAATATTGTGTTTATTTGAATCAAAATTGTGAACTCTTTTTTTTTTCTTCCATAGATCAGGCTTGTAGTTGAAGAAGGACTAAATCAGCTCCCATATACTGAATGTATAGTGACCACACCAACAGGTGAGTACATGAACTTCTTAGTATACTTTTCCCCCTGCATGACTAAATATTCCGTATGAATGTGCAACTTCATAAACCCAAAATATTGGCTATACATTGATTCCACTGTAGCTAAGGCAGTAACGTACTGTATTTATTTATACTGATGTGAAACATTTGTAGAATTACAATAATTGGGTAATGAATAAATTCCAACAATATCTCTACTTGTTTATTAGACAAATGTAACCCTAAACTTATTTAATCATAAAATATATGATATTTCAGACAAAGTAATACTGGACTTGTTAGGTGATTAGCTATTTTAATTTTAGGCTCTGCTTTATGAGCAAAATGCTTGATACAGACACAAATGTAATAAATAATTATTTTTATTACTAATCCATTTTATACCTTATCTCACTCCCTTTCTCTGCCACTCCTTCACCTGACACTCCCCTCTCTGCACTAACATTCTCCTAATAAGACAATACATGATATTTCAAATAATGTAAAACCAGGCTATGTCGATGACCGATTACGACGTGGTCTTGTATTTGTGCGTAAAACCGGTTAACTGCTTACGATAACGCTACTCTTCTTAGAAAATATCATTAACGGTTGTGTCCTGTGATGTTTTCATTTTGTGTGTGTGTATGTGTGTGTGTGTGTGTGTGTGTGAGAGAGAGAGAGAGATTATACTGAAATGAGAGTTCGAGCTTGCCTGAGATAAGAGTAGCATTAATGGTAGACGGGACTAACGGTCCGTCATGTATCAGAGTGGTAAAAGTTAACTTAATTTACTCTACGATGATTAGAGTATATTGTTGAACAGGCACCGTAACAGGCACAAGTAAGTTTTTCTCCACCTGCCAATGGTATAATATTTTTTATTTTTTGGCAGGGGGGCAGCGGCAAATGCAGCTTTTCTATTTTAGGGGGACAAAATTTACCATTTTTGTGGATGATTGTGATCTTTTTATGGGCGTCTATTGGGAGTTAAGCACACAATTTTCTTTGATAAGCTTTAATATGTCTTTTCTTCACATCGTTGAACCTTTTGTTCATTGTATGTAATATTGTAGATACTCTTGAGGCCAAATATTTATAGACTCATGCTAAAGATATTCAATACCTTGTGTTTCCTGTCTTAGGTCAGTTAGTATTTGTATGTAATATTTATAGATGTAGTTTCAGAATCAAAGTTGAGAGATTTACTTCAAGATTTATTTTCTCTTATATTTTCAGTCAGTCAGAAGTTCACATAACACTCATATTTGGTGGCATTGCCTTTCAGTTGCTTAACTTAAATGCTTAGGATTGCCTTTCACGATCTTCTCACAGTACTTTGTGTGAATGCTTTTGCCCAGTCTTTCTAGCAGAACCGGTGTAGTTCAGTCAAGTTTTTGAGCCTCCTTGCTCAAACACGCTAGGTCTTTGTCCAACACAACAGATCCATACTGACCTCCCCAATGACTAAGGTCTTACACTGTGGATGGTCAGTGCCACCAATTCCATGTGGATCTACCACTCTAGACATAACGATGACGTGATGCAACTATCCACGCAGCCTTCCTAGTCCTTCACATACCTGAAACACCAACCAATTTAGCCATTCCATCTTTATACATTTCACTGGCTAACCTGTGCTCTCCTCATTAACAGCCATGGACTAGCCCTTTCAGCTAAATAGAACTGTTCACGCATTAAAATAAACTACCCACTTACTTTGGAGTATGATGGCACGTCTGGCCTCATCATAGTTAAAGCAATGCACTGTGGAACCTGTAGTTTTTATGTATTTCCACTACCAATTTACAATCTCGCACAATTCATGTACTAATATTTATAGCCTGCGCTCGTTTTAGAGTACACTGACCCTCACGCACAAACCTAACTTCTCTGTTCACTACTCGGCCAAGAGTTAAACCCACAACGTATTAACATTTCTCAAATAAACTTGTCAGTTGGTCGCTCCCATAATATGCCACACTACTTAGGCAGCATGACACCCCTAGCCACTTTGATTCCATCTTTGTTCATAAACCTCTACAGCACTTTTACATGCATCACATCATCATGGACTATCAATGCAATCAATCCAAAACGGTAAGCCAAACTGGAGGCACCAGTTTAAATTTACCTGGTAAACATGACTTTACAATGCTATTAATATCCTTCACCACTTCATTCTTTAGTCCCACAAAATGTATTATTTAGTATTGCACATCGACCTAAACTCTAAACTGGTTTTGCAGATACAAAAGAAATTACTGCACAGGTTTTTCTTTCACAATGGACAAATGTCTAGACTTACTAGGTTTACTAGGTAAGAAAGCAGTAGCAAGCCAAATGCATTATCCAAATCTAGGAAAACCACATGTAGGTCTCTACCTTTTTTTCTTCACCATCCGAATCATTCTGCTTCCAAACAGCCAGCAAAACCTGAAATCCATGCATTTTGCACTGATGTATACATTTATTGATTTACTTTTTTGTCTGCAGTCAATTTCTGTGCAATTACACTAAAGAAAATCGTAGCGTCCTCGTTAAGAAGGGTTATAAGATGAAACAACTCGATGTGAACCAAGTAGAAACTCTTAATTGATTTGACATGAAATTAAATGTATTTGAATATCTTCAGCCTAGGTGTCTGTAACCTTCTGGCCTCAACTCTATGTCTCTTTTGCATTTGTGTGTCTGTTATGTGCAGCATGTGGTGACACACAAGAATAATGGATTTAAGAATAAAGCAATCTATTAATAAAGGTATTTATGTTCTAACTGTTCTAAAATATGAAATGTTATGATTGGTTCATTGAACCCCTTAGAAAATAAACTAGAAGCTAGTTTAAGAAGCAGGTTCTTGGGGAGTTTGCGGGCAAAGTAACTTAACTTGTATGTATTTATTCCACTTCATTTCAAGCCAAAAGGTTAAGGTATGTGTGCAATAGAGATGCCTATTAAGCCTCGAGCATCATTTTGTAATGTTAGCTATTCATAAATAGCTTTGCTTTCTTCTCTTACAGGACACAAGTATGAAGGAGTCGGGTTTGAAAGAGGCAACTGTGGTGTCAGCATAATGAGGAGTGGTCAGGCAATTTGTCTGGATATTCCCTTCATTACATACACAAAGCATTTCCTGAGTTATAGGCTGACGGTTGCTGTGTTTTTTTTTTAATCATCAGGCGAAGCGATGGAGCAAGGCCTAAGGGACTGCTGCAGATCCATACGCATCGGCAAGATTCTTATACAGTGTGATGAGGAGACATTGGTAGCCAAAGTGTACTATGCAAAGTTTCCCCCAGACGTTTATAGGCGCAAAATCTTGCTCATGTATCCTATCTTGAGTAAGTTGCTGAATGAAAAGCTGTTTCCTGGGTGCTGTACAACACTTCTTAAAGTCATTTTGTAGAGCCGTGGTTCACTATTAACTATATTGAAGTTATTTAAAAAAAATTCTGCAGTTTATGCTGTTGGAGAGGTTAATGGCTTTTTGTCCCATTTGTTACTGGATGAAGATTTTAATATTATTTTCTGAGGGTCATTTTCCAGACAGATTTAACTTGTTCTTGCAGCAGCTTTTGCCATTAGTGGTGATCCACTACTGCAAAAATCCAGTTAATCGGACACATGTACCTGTAACTGCCTCACAGGCTTCTGCTCAGACATAAAATCCCAGAGCTTCCACCTTTACCGCTGTGCTGACCTTTTACATCTTGCTCCACATTTCTGGCTCATTCAGCCACCGTTCAGCCACTGAGGGTAATTACAGCTCTCACGAGGAAATTATACAGCGCCTGCCAGTTAGCTACCAAGTGCTGAATAGCACAAGGATGGGCACTCAAAATAGCACAGTAATGGGTAGTTTACGCCTGCCGTTAATACACTTAACCATTGTGTGATGGTTGAAGCCAATCGTCACTGTACACAATGTCTTTATCGATGCTCTTCAAAAACATTCATTCGTTCCAACAGAGGGTGGAAGAGGTTAGGACCGAGCCATGATGTGTTTACTGTGTGCTCATTGTCCTTGTGCCAGTGTGAAACACAAATTAAACCAGAAATAACTCTGTATTTAAGAGAGAAACATTGAGTATTTAGACCGCACTTTACTATTGATTTGTGAGGGGAACTCTAACCCTTTTTTTATGAAAGAGACATCAAACTACAACCTGGACTGCATTAAGTGGTTCACAAGAAGAGTGAATGGATGACGATCTGTTTCGTTACATTTAGGTGAAGGATATATTGGTGTAGATGAGATGTATTCACATTTCAGTGTAGCTGAAAAAGACCTTGAGACATGGAGATTGAGCCACTGGAAATATGACGAGCATGATATGAGCTTGTTTGTTTGCGAAGTACCATGCCCTGTGTCGTGAATGTTGACCTGCAGGTAGTGGGAGCACCGTCATCGAAGCGGTCCGAGTGCTTATCGAACACGGCGTACAACCCTTACGCATCATCCTCCTCACGCTCTTTTCCACTCCTCATGGTAAGAACATGGACACTGAACACACAAATGATTTGAAACTACTAAACAGCTATTTTAAGTGCATTTTTATAAGTGTTTCAATGTGTCATTTTAGGAGTTGGGTCCATTATTGAAGAGTTTCCAGACATCACCATACTGACCACTGAGGTCCATCCTATAGCTCCCACTCACTTTGGACAGAAGTACTTTGGGACAGACTGACTTTACCTTTGTACACAACAAACATGCTTTTTTTTTTTTCTTTCTTGGAGCTATGAGAGATTTGATAAGTGAATGGTTTATTAAGTTTGAAGTGCCTTATTATGCTTATCAAATGTTTTTTTGCAATGATGTGTTAATTTATGTTTTTATGTATGTGTAAATATCTTTTAAGGCACAGCTATTTTCTGGTTTGTTGGTCTATGCAGTTTTAAGTGATAACCAGGTCACAAGTGGCCACCTTGAGTTGCCTTGAAAACTAGTCTCCCAAGGCAGTTATCCACATACAATCTGGAACCAAATCCAACTGCCCATCTGGAAGCTCACAGTGAAGTTAGGGTTAGGGTTACCTTAATGGGCAGAAGTACTGCCAATGGAATTGGAGAATGTAATAATGAATCAGTGATGATTAGAAACATAATGCCACATAGCTGACGCAATTTGTAGCCACACAAAAGTTTTTTTTGTTTTTTTTTAATCATTAACATGGTCATCAAAGCTGTAAAATACAGTTACATAAGTGATTCTACACTGTAAGATAGCATCCATTGCATTAGTTTGGTACAGAGAGAGATTTGTGGAAATAAAATTGCAGATATAAAATTAATCTGTATTCAAACCCAAAGATTTATGGTTTATCATATAACCCTGTTGAGGAATAACACCAAAGACATTTGGATCAAAGGATGTTTTATTGTTTTAAATGTTTGAGACTTGTGTTAAAATATTTCATATGCAGCGATCTTGAATAATTTGTACCATACAAAACATTTGTTAACATGTAATGGAAAGGTTATGGTATGAATGGAATTTTCAAAAACAATTTCACTTCTTAAGGAAAAATCACATGGCAGATATACACAGACATGGAGTGTATGAAACTTGCACATTTACAGGACATAAACAAGAATCAAGTACAAAAAATATGAATTACAGTAAGTGTTCTTAATTCCATTTGATCAGAACAGAACCAAGTTAGTTAACTGGCATTCCAACACAGACTCTCCTACACAATCGAACTACAGTGCAAGATGAGGTCTTTATTTGGGGAAAACAAAAAGAAATCCATCTGTTGCAGCATTACCATGTCCATTTGACAAACTCCATGTGGAGCACAACTTTCTTGCCCCAACCTGATTCAGCTTGAGGACTGGATAAGTTTCTTCATTTTAGATGGTGTGTTGGAGTAACACACCAAACTAAGAGCACAGTCCAGTAGGATTGAGAAGGAAGAGCACAGAACTAGAGGCTTTGCTGCAAAAACACTGGTTACAGTTTTAGACACCGTTTACATATTCTAAAGTGATTGGAAGATGTAAGTCAGATTTTTGAGAGTTAATAACTGATAAATAAATATAATAATCATAATAAAGATACTACTTAACCTCTCCCCATGAAGGAAATAAACATTATGAAACAAGTAAAAATCTGCATTTCAAACATACAAATAATGGAAACACCTATGTTTATATTAGCATGATAAGAAAAAGACAATACCAAGTTTAACACTTACTTAAAAAGGTTTATGCTGCCCCACAGTGTGTTTACAGTCAGAGTCACAAATCTTTAAGGCTTGGAGAGACAACAACATGCTCGTAGTGGAGTTGCTCGACACATGTTCAGCAGATGGACAGCGTTATCTTGATTTCTTAAGGAAAGAATCTGGACTACCAACACGTGAAACTGACTGGCCTCAGGATTGTAGCCACCTGCTCTCCTGCAGGTCCAGGTGAACCATACACAAATGCAGGGTCACCAGTAGTCACTTTATATTCAACCGAGTTATTTCTGCCAGTAGGAAAGAAACCAAGAAGTCCAAGCCTTTAGGAATAGTTAGTGATTGCCCTTGATGTTTCTTTTAAAGGATTTTCGTGGGTAAAGTCATTATGGGTGATGATAAAACATCCAGGCAAATAATTTAAAAATAAAAAAAGGACAAATCCACTCAATGGTTCATCCATATTTTTGGCTTTCCATGGACATGTTTTGCTGGAATCTTCCAGGATTTGGAATGTAGTCTTTGTATCCAATGTTTGGTGCTTGTCTTCAATTGCTGATTAAGGTCCCTGCCTAAAGCAGCTGAAAGTGCTCCTCTGGTCCATGTTAAACAAAAAGTTCAAATATCTTACATTTACCCTTTACACAGCATCACTTCGCACAACATTAAGCTTCAAGCAAAAAAAAAAAAAAAAAAAGTTTATACCTACCAAAAATGCATCTCCTCCATAACCTATGATTCTATTTCTATATGGACTGAAGGATCATTGTCCCCATCACCATCTGGGGGGAAAAAAGTGATTGCAAGGTTTACTTAGTTTGTCAACCAGAACAGGAACACGCATAACCATCGGTTCTAAACAACACAACCACTTGTATTTCACATGTATGTTCATGCATTACTTGATTAATGCCTACAGATTTCCTGGCAATTCTGTGGTTATGTAAGCACAGCAATAAATATTCAGATTCCTTAGTTGTGAAATTTTAGAGACGTTTTACAGTCCATGCATCGTCTCTCACAATTCCCAAAACACCTGAAATCTTTGCTTCAGCACAGACTCGAGTACCATTGTGATGCCACTGAACTAACCAAGATCATTAGAATAGAACTAAACAGACCACACAATCAATGTGTGGCATAATTGCACACCAGACAGTGGTCATTGGTTTATATTCAAGTCTGATCCTTTGTAGGAGAGAGAGAGCAACATACTCAAGATGTGCTGATAGATCAGTAGCCATTATTGATTAGATCTTGGTCAGCTGCTGTAACTGAGCTCCCTTTTAATTTAGGCTGAGTGAATCAAAGACTGTCCTCAGAACTCCCATTCTAATGTCTTGCTCACCTGTGCTGTCCTCATCTGATCCTCCATCCTCCCCCCATCTTTCCTCACTGGCCAGTAAAGGGTTCCGGGACTCACTCAGGGTCCTCAGAGGGAAATAATGGCCATCGCCTTGACTAAGGAGCAGAAGTTTAAAATATAAGCTACATACATTTGTATGCTGCTTGCAGGTATCAAGTCATAATGTAACATAAATTACAAGTTAATGGAACAGAATACAATACAATATACAAATCCTGCATGCATAATCCAGTACATCAAATACCTACTGCCTAAATACATGCTTGTTTAAATTGGTATATGCTCATAATGGCAGTTGTTGCACGAAGGTGCTGCTGATTCACCTGGTAAACACTGGGAAAAGCCAAAGCTTCTTGTCCTCCCCAAAGACCTGTAGAATGTTCCTGCGGAAACCAACGTTAAATCCATTCCTGTCAGGTCCGTTCTGGAACACTGGTGCAGAGAAAGCCTCTGGGAACAGATGCAAAGGAAACGTCAATAAAGGACACGCCAAAGACCAATGTTTGTATCCATCATAAATTGTCAGCAATTAAGCTTATTTGAAGTCACCGTTAGTTTTTGGAAGTGTAATTTATATCTTTTTTTCAGTTGCCAACCATATAGCCAACAGCAGAGTGTTACACTGTGCCAAGTAGGAACAGTACTAAGGAAAGTAAATGAAGCAGAGCTCTTTTACCCAACGTAGACCTGTTCTTAGCCACCAGCCAGCAGTGGTAACCGAAGAGGAACGTAAGGCTGACAAAGAACATGAGAGCCACAAAGAGAAGGAACAGGACATGAAACTTAGCACGGCTGTTTGGAAGCTCCTCCTGAAAGACATAAAGGTGCAGGAAACTGAGAGAAGAAACTTCTCCACTGCTGCTAATGAAGAGTTTCAAATACTCATTTCAACAATACTTCAATATAATTACAAATTTGCAGTTATGCTGTAGTCACTAGAGAAAAAGGTCAGTTTATTTTAGAAACAATAATAACACTCACCACCCAGAACTTGAGAAAATACTGGAACACTGTCGAAGCAATGAAGACACAGTACAGAATAGAGTAAGACAGAAAGAGCAGGAAGAACTTGTAGTTTGAGAATCCAACACAGTTGTTCACCCTGAGAAGAAGAGAGAGCAAAATATAGGTAGGGCATCTTAAACTACAGGAAACCAACTGCTTATAATTCACTTGTGTCAGACAACTTTGAGAACAAGTAATAGCATGCTAAATAAAGAGCATCTACTCACCAAGGACAATGATGATCCATTTTCAGGACGCATCTACAAGTAAATGCACATGTAATTAAATTGAACACAATCAAGATATCTGCCCAGATAAGGTCAAGCTCCTGTCTAACAGCATCTTCTAATTATTACAAGGTGCTGTCATGTAAACGGCTATCGGCTTTCCAAAGCCATTGAGAATGAATGGGATGAAGGTAATGCAAGTGGAGGGAGACTTACGTTTCACAGACCGAACAGTGGTGACAGCGGTCTGGCTTTATCAGCTGACAGTGATCACAGAACCTGACAGCTAGACACACCGCAGAGTCAGTATCTGAATTCAGTCATACATTTTAGCTTCCATTTACTGTCATTCAAAACAGAAACATCACTAACTGACAGTTTATACTGCTGTGAGTCAGTAACACAAATTGACCATTATGTGCAATCAGCCTTAATGCACAAGCTATTCAACATTTCAGTTCCTCTGCAGAGCATATAAATAAACAGAAAGGTATACCTATGAGAAAAACTACATAACTCAGCATATGATCTAGAATTCAATCAAATGCAATTTCAAGTAAATAAACGAGATGCTTTTGCAATGGTTGAAATAAAGCAGGATGTTCAGGCACTTGGAAAGGGCATGAGGCGTCACCTCCAGACTGAGCACGTGTGAAAACAGGAAGCTTTTTAGCTATGTCAATCAGAATCTGCTTTTGTATGTCAGGCCTTTCCTCCATCTCATATCGTTCTTTGTCACTGTAGGAAAGCTGGAACTGTAGAAAAATAAAATAATATTGGTGTCAGTTTTTCTCCTGTTATTAAATAGGAAGTCAAGGAAAGCAATCTCTGCAATGTAATTTTGTAAACCAAAAACATGAAAAACAACAACCTTTTTGGTTGGAATGGAGGGTGGAGTAAAAATGGCCTTCCAGTAAGTCCAGCAGAACATTACAAAGCATACATGGAACACCAAAAGGTAGGCCACTGCAGAGAGAAACCATATTACATTTAGTCATTAAAGTGAGAAATGTAAGATAACATTGGATATGGTCTGGATACGACTTGATGAAAACAGGAGAAACTGTTCTAACATAGTTTGAAAGGTAATCTTTGTCATAAAAGTTGCCAAAATCATGCAATGAAGCAGTAAATTAGGAGGTTTACCGTATACTAGAAAACGGATCCTGGAACTTACCTTTCTCCATTGTGTTTCGAAGAGTAACTGCAACACAAAGAACACAAGTCATTTGAGCTACCACACTAAGCAATGGGCCAATTTAAGCAGTAGGTGAAAAGCGATTCATCTTTAGTTCTATTTGTTTATTATCAGGTTAAGCCGCATCAGTGATGTTAGCTTCATCTCATTTGACTGCAACAGTGAATATATCGCTAGCTGACGTCCATTTCAGATAACGCTGGAAAACATTAGGTTCTTTAACTAAAATAGAACTTACAATACACTTGATCTGTCTAGCAGTTTCTGTATTTTATGACAATCAGGTAGCGATCAAGCTGATTTAAAGGATACTGAAAAAGCACTTCCTGATCGTATTAGCAACCTCTCGCTACATTAACGTTAACGTTACTGTCAACACAGCGAGCAAGCTAGCTTGTTACATAGCTACAGTCCACTAAGAATTGTTAGCTATCAAAGCTAGCCAATGGCTTACTGAACTATAACAAATACTACTTACAAAAACAAAGTTCAAATACATAGGCATAATAAGACCAGAGGACCACACATGAAATAATGACGACCGGTATCCAAGAGAATATCCTCTGACAGCATTTCAGTCCTCTTGAGAGAGCCATATTCAACTCAATCCTAGAATCATTTTCTCTGTTATCTACTAATAAGCCTTGCCTTCAAAACCCGAATGAGATCTGCGGTTGATTTATTGAAACTGATAGTGGACAAAGAGAACGTTGGCGCAGAGGTATATATTAGACTACGGCGATAGAAAACATTGCCTGAAACGGTCATCTCGAATTCTCGACTGGTGGAAATTGTACTCTTTATAAATGAATTTGGCTCTAAAACTATACATTTACAAATTAGATAACTGTAGGCCGATCTTTAAATACTGTAGGCCTATGTGATGGTGAATGAAGATTCTATGCTATCAATACAATATTAGTCCAGTGTCTAAACGTCTAAACAAGGCAAAATGGTTTTGCATGGTAGGTATATGAATGTTCTATAGCTTGGTCTATGATGCCATAGGACTGCATTTTCAGAGACTTTGTGCAAGAATTTGTGTTTTGCACAATTCAACCAATAGGTGTCGCTACAAGACTACTGATAAATGGAAATCATCAGACGACAATTACGCACTAGACAGACAATTGAAGATATATGACCTCTGGGAAATTAAAATAGTTACTGCATTGTACAATTTACTTAATTTCTACTTTTTTCTTGTAACGTTTTTTTTTTTTTTTTTGTAACGTTAAATTCCTTTTAACCTCTTCAAGTTTGTTCCAGTTCCATTAATTGGAAGATTGACTGTGTGGGTTGGGAATTATATAAATGTTTTAATAGGCCTAAAGTTATTATTTTATACAAAGCATATGAGCTGCAAAAATAAAGCTTAGCACATGCAGTATCATTAAATATCATACTTTGGGCTTGATAACCGGGGACAAAATTTTCTAGAACTAGGCCTAATCTGATTTGTTTGTCATATGGTGCTGAAAACTTTGACAGATAGTTTAACCACCTGCCCATTCTTAGCCTGCACTATGAGAGTGTCCTGAATGTTTATGCAGTCCATAACGTCAGGGCGATGACGGCATCCACCAACTCCTTTCTCTCGTGCAACCTTGCGTACGAGAGCAAGGAGAGGCCCGTCCCTCAGCTCATGAGACATCACAGCTACAAAATGTTCACTAGTATCATAATAGTAACCAGATCTTAATCAAAACATTTACAAGGGAGAGTGAAACACAAACAGCAAGCATCAGCAGGTCTGGGCAAAGTATTGTATAAAGGATTGTATAGCTACACTGGTGAGCATGTGTCTGAACTGAATGACATTTCCAGACCTTCCTCTGTTGTCTGCCTGAGCAAGTCTCTAGTCTCTTGGCTGTGAGTGGAGCTCTTTTGCGGGTTTGTGCTGACCTGGTGGCAGATACGCTGACAGTAGGGAAGGTTTTAGGGCCTCCCTGAGGAGAAGTCATATGTGGAGAACGTGTGAGAGGCCCAGGGTTGACATTGTAGCTTCACAAATGACCTCTTACCTGTTGAAAAGCCCAGTTTTCAGTTTGCTCTATGCCCATTCTCCTGGATGGAGTGTCAGTTCTTCGTTCTCTCTGTTTAGTCACTGCAACCTTTACAGATCACTTCATTACAGGATGTAGCCGCCAGTTGTTTTGGACTTTCTGCAACTGGATCTGTGTGAGGGAGAGAAATACAGAGAAAGAATGATAAAGAGAAGGAATGACTGCTTTATGCTGTGTGAGTGTCTGAATTTCTGTAGGTAGATTTGCATATGAATGAAGCTGTGTGAGTGCATGAGAGGGTGAATAACTTTACTGGTGAGCGTGTGTCTAAATTTAATTACATTTCCAGACTTTTCTCTGCTGTCTGTTTGAGCAGGTCTCTAGTCTTGGTGCCTTGGCAAGAGTTCATGTGCATGACTGGTGTCTTTTGAATCACGCTGAAAAGGAGAAAAGATTTTGATAGCATTCCCATTTCATTCCCTGCATGCTTAAGTGTCTGCACTACTTTTGGAAGTCAAGATGGAATACATACTGGAAACTTAGTATTCATCAAGGCCTCCAGTCATTGCTCTATTCAGGTGATCAAAGAATTTCTTGTCTATTGACTTTATGGTTACCTCGAAAGTTCCGCCTTCAAGAGCGAGTGTGCTATATGGATCCACGACTTGCAAAATGTAAATAAATGAATGACTTTGTAGCTATGAAGAGAAAAACAACTTAATGGGCCTGAAAAGGACTGGAGTGAAAGCAACCTGAGGTAACTGAGGTAATCACATCACTGCCATGTGTTAAAATCAGAGTTAATAAATCAAGTACTCAAACACAGATTTTTGGATCTCATAGGACATGCCATTAGATGTATGACAAAGAACAAGGGAATTGAGGGAGTAAAAAAGTCTTTACAAAATACTGACCAGTCAATGCAAAACATGAGTATCCAAGGGATCGATTTTAAGTTCATTTTAAGTAAACCTTTCTGGGAATGTCTGCTTATTGGCCCCTTTTTAGTTACACCTTATGCATCTTAGAGCATCATTATTCAAGGTCAATATTACCCACAAGGTGCTGTGGTACTGGTAAGATCTACAAACCAATTGGCAGTGTAAACAAACATCATGTAGGTACCATGGAGTTTCCATCATTTGGTTTCCATCATTCAGATTATTCATCTCCTGTTGATATCTAAGTGTTTGTGTGTTTTGTTATCTCACTAATAAGTTTCGGCAGGCCTAACTAAAAACAGACATGGGAATAAATCACATTTTATGAAGACTCTTGCACTACTTAACCAAAAATTTTGGCATTACCTAACAAACACACACACACAAGTGACTAGATTTTGTATAATGAAGCATCACTGTCTGGAAAACTGCTGCTTTTATAACACATTTAAACAGAGGTGGGGTTAGAGCTGTAGGGTGTTTGGTTCAGGGGTGTATGTGGGGTGGTTAGAGCTGTAGGGTGTTTGGTTCAGGGGTGTATGGGGGGAGGGGGTGTTGTTCCTAAAAAAGTAGGGATCTGTTTTTTTGCACCCAGTCTCTGCTCATATTCACCCTTAACAGCAGAATAAACAACGACAGGGTGGGGAGAAATTACAGACACCTCATCCAGCATGTGTGAAAATAAATCTGCTCCATGGGTGGAGTGCGTCTTCAACAATCATGGAAATTTCAAATGGCTGTGCCACGACGCAAGGCAACGTGCACAATAATAATGGCAGTAAATCAGTGCTGTGCAAGTCAGGGCTTACGTGTGCGCCTTGGTATTCGCTGGGTTACTGGAAATGCCGCCGAACATGGTGACTGCCCTCATTGGCTGCAGCTAATAAAAGTAAGCAGCATGTAGAGCAGGTGCAGTAGATTCACTGACGCCAGCGCAGTCTTGAAGGAGTGGATGTCCATATTGGTGTCACCTGCTAGACAAGATGTTCTGTTATTAACTAAACACTCAAAATAACATGGTCTATGTTTTTGGAAGTTGATAGTAGGACTACTTGTTCCATCATATCAATCCATGTTACCCAAACATTTGGCTGGACTTGCCCTGTTAATCTATAATAATCATCATCCTTAATGTTCAGGTTTACCTTTCTCTTGTGTGCAGAGCGTCTGGAGAAGATCAAAGAGCATTACTCTCTTTGATGTCATTCATTTTTCCAAGACCTTTTCTCAGATGGAAACATTGATTGTGCCTCTACATCTAAACTTAACTGTCTCTTTGGAACTGAAAATGCCAACTGGAAAATATAACCTAAAAATAATCTCTCATGTGCTGAGAGATGGTCCATTGATGTGGTGGAACAAAAAGAAATCTGCTGATTTACTGTGCTTTCATCACTCCCTGATCAGGTTTCTATAAGTACCAGCGGTAGCACTAATACACACCTCTCTGTTGAATGACAAGGAAGTGCTTGTCAAGCAACAGTGGCAGGCCCAGCTGAACTGGGCAGGGGCCACGAAAATGCATTGCTGTGTGTGGGAAACCAAAGGGTAAGACAGCTGGGAACCCGTTCACACCGCAGATCTACAAGCTGTTTGCGCTTCATTGTCTGCCAGTCTCCACGTTTGTAAGCGTGCTTTACCTGTGTTTGGCTTCTTTTAATTCCACGATTTTTTTTTCCACAACACAAACATTACTGAGAGACCTGAGGGAAGGAACACGCGGCCGTGTCTTCGGAGCACCATCACTCACCAAATAGGAAGGCAATGGATGCGGATTAGCCTGACTGATTGGATGCTGGTGCCAGGAACTTTCAAGATAGAAGCTTAGAAATATTGAATTAGCTTACTATGAATCACTCACCACACTATAGAGCTACTATGGCATATATACTCTGACCTTTATGATTTACTTGTTGACAAAACAATGGCCTCAACTGTACTGCAATGCCTGTGTTATATTTTACGTGTACACTGTAGTGGACATGCATTTGGCCAATAAAAGAAAGAAAAAAATTCTAAATTCTATATGCATGGTTAGTCATAGAGTGTTTGCATAACTATAATCAACCTTTGTCCCTTTGTATAAATTTGTTGCAGACCTAAAAAGACCTGCTCGCCGTGTGGTTTACTTTGGTCACGGGCATAGCAAGGACTGCAGCAAGGTGGAGCAAACAGCAAAGCCAGAAACACCAACACCTGTGGCCATCTGAGAGGATTTGCAGCACCATCTGTGCCCCAGCTGGCATCTGTGTCAGCAGCCTGGCAGGTCCCAGGTCAGTGCCCCAGACCGCTCATTCACATCCGGGTCATATCTGACTGCCCAAATGCATGTTATCCTTATTCCCATGGTACAGCCCATTGCAACATAATGCTGTACAATGTGAGCCAAAAGAAATGGACACCCACAATGCACTGGTCTTTGAAAATATTTTTTTGTAATTTGAGATTGGGGGTGTTATTCAAAAAGCACTGTGTGTTTTCCACTTCAGTTTGGGAGGGGGCTACATTTGGAAAAATACAGCATTGGAAAAAAAAAGAAATCTGGACTTCCATAATCCAGCAGTCCTTCCATGGAATGGTGAAAGTACGACACAAACATAGTAGAACTGTAGCCTTCATCTTTGGCTTTGTCCAATAATTCCCTTAATTTACCTTACCGACATGCCTAAATGTTTTGCAGACAAAGTGCAGCAAAATGGATGACCTTGGAAGAAAAGCACTGACATCTCCTCAAGGGATCCTTGGAGCCTGCTGCTCACTGATATCTCCGTCGGGGATTCCAGGGAAGCTGTAACAAGGTTCATTAGCTGTTGATGATCCAGCTCAGGTGACGCAATGATAAGGCCTCGTGCAGAAGAATTGCTCCCCAGTCACCAGGGGCAACAGCTTTTCGAGCCGAGCCTTTGACGGCCGCATATTTGCTAGAGTGCATCAGGTCTGCTCTCTGATTAATGATCAATACTTGACACATTGAGCTACAAAATAGGGATTTATTATGCCTTTTGGGTAAAGCTCTGGTAATGCACAAATTCTGACTCTGATCATATAATCCTTATCAGCTGGTTTTCATATTAGCCAAGAGAGTGTAATCACAGAGGACACGACAATGGGAGTGAAAGGTACAGGCTCTTTATAATATTTACAGTAAACGTGGTTGGTAGGGCTGAAGAAAGAAGAGTTTGATGACCTCTTGAACATTCGCATAGGCTGCTGGTTGAGACTCACTGCACTTGATGTATAACTCACCAGAAGCTCATCTCGCGCTGGTTGAGACTCACTGCACTTGATGTATAACTCACCAGAAGCTCATCTCATGCTGGTTGAGACTCACTGCACTTGATGTATAACTCACCAGAAGCTCATCTCACGCTGGTTGAGACTCACTGCACTTGATGTATAACTCACCAGAAGCCCATCTCAAGCTGGCCTTGGGAATTGCTTTTCTATGTGGGAACCACCAGTCTCCCAGAGAGTGGCTCAATTATAAACCACAATATTGTTCTGCAGTCTGACAGAGGAGCAGTTCTGAAGAAAGGGAGACAAAGTCAACCCAGGAGAAATGCTAAGATTATTCCAATGTAGTGTTCGGAGCCTGGCTGAGAATGTCCAAATGTGTCAAATGTTAGTGCAGCTTAAACCACTTTATGGTTACTCCCTCTGCTAATCCAGCACGAGCAAGTGCCCTCCAAGACTGCATGCTCATAAATACAAACCTGTAGTTGATGTATGAGGGACATACATTACATACACAGACACTTCAAAGCCCTCTGCTTCACCTCTCCAGCCAAAGTTTGCATTTCACTGACTACCCACTTACTGCTGAAACATTCTTAGGAAATGTGAGTGTGAAACAAAGCAGAGGAGGAAAACTTGCCTTACGCTGCCCACTTACGAAGTGGCGTTATGCCAGCAGTTTTCGAACGGCTATCGTGGGGAACGGGGCGAGGAGCAGAAGTGGCCTGCGCAACAACCTGTCCGACATGCTTACAGCACGGGGGAGGGGTGGAGCAGGAGCAGCAAGGGGAAGGGGGTGGAGCAGGAGCAGCACAGGGGACGGGGTGGAGCAAGAGCAGCACAGGGGAGGGGGTGGAGCAGGAGCAGTACGGGGAAGGGGGTGGAGCAGGAGCAGCACAGGGGAGGGGGTGGAGCAGGAGCAGTACGGGGAAGGGGGTAGAGCAAGAACAGGCATCAGGAGCGGCCCGGGGGCGGAGCTCAAGGAAAAAAATGGAGTCAGAGCTCTGTGCTCAGACTCTCAGCAGGCTGAAGGCCGTGAGGGAAAAGCCAGCCAAAGGTGGCCGGGCTGATGAGTTGTAAACCGCACCAAAAAATAATGGGATGGCATTAAAGTTGCTTTTCAAGTTAGGGGTTAGCAAAATAAATGGTCCACAGCCTGGTGTTTGGCTTTCGGTGGAATTTGACAGATGCAGTAGTAGTTGCTGGAGTGGCGGTTGGTAATGAAGAGCACACAACGCCTGTCCTCTTCACACAGCCCTTCAGGGAGGTTGACGTGAGTGATCCCAGTACTTGATATACTGATTCAAACCAGAGGCTTCAGTGCACTTTAAGTAGAAAGATTGCAGAGGTTGTCAGTGTTTCATATCGGGTAAAAGAGGAATTAAATGCATCTTTGTGTATATGAGTGAGTGAATAATTCAGACTAAAGGTCTTACAGGAATAACCGTAATCAGCATACTCCATAAACTCAACCCACATCCTTTCTACATGATGGCCTCACTATTCACAAATTCCTTTTGAGTTGCTATGGTTAGCCAATTTATGACACCTGTGCAGAGAGAGAGAGAAAGAGAGAGAGATGGCGTTTGGCTTTTCTACTATTTGGATCCATACTCCTTTAGAGGGGAGTGCCTTCTCCTTGCCACCACAGCATCACCACAGCATCACCACAGCATCACCACAGCATCACCACGCATAACCACGCATAATCACGCATAACCACAGCATCACCACAGCATAACCACAGCATAATCACGCATAACCACAGCATAATCACGCATAACCACGCATAACCACGCATAATCACGCATAACCACGCATAACCACAGCATCACCACAGCATCACCACAGCATAACCACAGCATAACCACAGCATAACCACAGCATCACCACACATAATCACGCATAACCACGCATAATCACAGCATGCTTGTCTGTAAGCCCACTTAAACTCAGCAACTGATGTGAATAGATGTCTCATAGCAGCATGAGAGAGAGAGAGACAGAGAGAGAGAGAGAGAGAGAGAGAAAGAGAGAGAGAGAAGGAGCACAAACATTTCGGCTTGCTGAGCCACTTCATTAATGGAAGCCGATGATGAAGCTTATCAGAATTTTTGAAAGGCACAAGTGTGTCGCCTTTTGATGCCAGACCATGTTTAATTACGTAATCAGTCATAGTGTGTAGGGTTGAGAGAACAAACAGGAAGATATGCTGTTGTTCTTGAAAATCTTCACATCTATATTAAAAGTTAAAGTTAAAATGCCAATATTAGATTATGGTGAGCAGTGTGGTTTGCGAGAAGCATAGATTCTCACACATGGCTCTGCACATATTTGCTCATATTATCACACATATTTGAACTGCGCTTGTACAGAGCACTACAGCGTAATGTCGTTCACACTTGGACCACAAGATAGGAATCAGTTTATGTCTGTGGTTTTAAAGCCAAGTGAATACCTTGCAACAGACAGACATCTGATACTGTGTATGACAAAGTAGCTAATTACCTTATGTGTTATGGTGATGCAGGGGTAATGTTAGAAAAATACTCTGATTATTTATACAGTGATTTTTCTTTTACTATGACAACAGGGGTGGGAATAGTTCTGGCCCACATGACATCAGACCTGTGATAAAGGGCACGCATAATAATATTTAAATGATGTCACAGCATGTAGATAAAAGAGCAGAAAAAAGTTTGAGGGCTGAATGTCCACTGCAGCACACGGGAAAGAATCCTTTTAACGTAAAGCCGAATTGTTGTGTTGAGTTGGGGGATTGGGGGGATTAGAGGGAATTAGAGTGACAGTGTCGTGTTCAAATAGCTCCTCCGTGCTTTAAACACAAATAAAAGAGAAAATATGAGCTTGGTCTGCGGTGAGGACTTTGTTACACTGCATTTTCCATGCTGACCCGATGGCCAAGAAAAACAGTGCATAAGCAGCACCACTTCAAAGCCATGCAGGCCCAACCACTCAGCCGGCCCCCACGTACACGCCCTCAGCCAAGGCACGCTATGGTGTCCCCGGGGTCCGGCAGCTGCTCGCCGCACGTCCCCATCTCCACCCGCTCACGCCGCATTTGCATAAGAACTTTCCACTTGAGGTAGTTTCTTTTAAATCTCTCAGTCTCTCCTGTTTTACAAGGTCCTTTAAAGTTTCCAGACAGAATTATTAAGGATTAAAAAAGGCGAGGTGGCTAGGGTCTCGTAAGTGCTCGATAAAGTGCCAGGGATCGGAGCAGCAGTTCCTCGCTATTGTCTTGCTGGATGACTCCTGTGTCACCTCCGTGCCTGGCGTAGCGTTCGGAGATGAATTAAGATGGGCACCGCTTCACTAGGCTGCCATGTCACTTTGGGCAAGGCTCACTTGTCAGAGTCAGCGCACTCTCGTAAAGCTCCTGACGCTCGTTAAAGGGCTTTTATGTTTCAGTTCTCACCGCCTCACTCGGAATCTGTCATGTTCAATTTTTTTCTCCACTGCTATTGTAATGGCTATGAGAGAGAGTAACTCTTGGCTCACAGGGAGAATGGACTGAGAAAGGTTGTCTCAAATGCTTCTGTGTGAGTGGGATAGTCTTGTTTTCACAAAGGATCTCTAATGCTGCCATATAATTAAGAACACTGGGGTTGTCAGCTGACATGTCCCTTGTGAAACTGAAAGGTGTTATAACTCATCTTATTCACTGAAATAACAATTTAAAGGCAGCCCAACCCAAGTCAGCCCAGAAGATCAGGCCTACTATTGTTACTCAAAGAATACTAAAAGGAAGGATGACTACGCCTGTTTGGGATCTGATAAAGCTCCATATCATCAGCCTTCCAAAGTCAATGTTGTGTCATGTCTGTAACAAACTGAAGCAGGAAGAACTGTAATTCATGGAGCACGCCCACGAGCACATTCGACACCCCATCTCTCATCACCTGGAGACTCACTTTCTCTCATCCTTCCCACGAAGGATGACCTAAGCTTCTTTTAGGTCATGCAGTTCTACTATGCCAGCTTCCCTCCTCGCTAATCAAGTCTCTGTGGATGACTGTGTTATTGACAGTCAGTGTTTTGCTCTGAGAACCAATGAAGGAGCTCTCTCCTGTTGAACCCAACACTTGACACAGCAGGGGACAGATCAAGTCAAGCACGTGGCCGGCCCCGGCAAAACCTCACCGTGCGTTTGTCTGTTTGGCTCCTAATGGAAAGCAGACCCAATTAATATGAGATTCCTGCATGTGATTAATGATATTGATTCAATTTTCCAATCCTATGTTTTTCAGACTGCTCCATGAAATGTTTCATCAGTATTGCCATGGACAATTAGAATGATTGTTCACTGGTGGCATCAAAGGCTGGTCGGGAGAAAGGGAATGAATCTTGAATTAGTGCTTGCATACTTGGAAAGACCCAATAACAAGTCTGATGTCTCTCATTAGTTCCTCTTGCACGTAATCAGAGAGGACGTGGGGAAAATGTCAGCTATTCAAATAACGCCTTAATGTCGGCTTGGATACGTGATTACATGGATAAAATCTTGCTGCTAGCAACCACAACATCGGTCTCTGATGTGAAACATGACCACAGTATGTAAAAGCTCTGTGTAGATACGAGGGCAATAGGAAAGGTTAGAGCACCAAGATGCAAAACTGATGACACCAACCAAGATGGAAATAGAACATTTAACTGGCAAACCTGTGAACTGTGCTTGATAAATCAGCATTCTGCTGCAATTTCAGATATGCAAAAGTTGAGAGGTGAACAGCAAAGCACACTCAGGCTCACGAAATTCCAGTTCTGCAAAAGCACAGCTAAAGCCACAGCTGCAAAATGCAATCGATGCATCTGAGCTTGGTGGAAGGCGAGGCTAAAGAATTTCCTGCATTTATTTTGTTATAGATGGATATATTCATATGTTCACCTGCTCTCTCTCTCTTCATTCTAATCACTTGCAGTTGATATATATGTTTGTTGAACCCAAATGGAATGGTTGCAAAATTACTCTTAATGGTGAATGTTTTTTTCAGTTTTAACCTAGGTTCACTGCCCAGTGCTGAACAGAAGGATAATGTATGCTGGGTGACCATGACACCAGATAATTATAGTTACTCACATTATGGCTGTGAAATGTGATTTCTTCAGTCTCTCTACTAATGTGCAGCTTTTTTTCTAAAGCAATTTTCTCTATTGACCAACTAGCAAAGATTGATAACAACCTGATTCTAGTAGATCTCACATTTGGGCTTTTTCAAGTGGCAATGGCAGCAGCCAACTGAATTCCCAGTGGAAAAACCCTGTCACCTTTCCACCAGAGTGATGGTGACCCTATGACCCTTCAACCAAAGTGATGGTGACCCTATGACCCTTCAACCAGAGTGATGGTGACCCTTCAACCAGAGTGGTACAAGCAGCACTTCTCTCAAAGCCACATGGAGCAACTGTGGTAAAATATGGAATGTATAAATGTGATAAAATCAATGCCGTCGATAAAAAAGGGGAGGAGCTCACAACAGCAAATCACCCATGTTACGTGGCAACTCATGGCGATGCCGTTCAAGCTGGTCACGCCTTAGCTTTCCTATGGCGGAAATGCTGGCATTTGTTCGGTACAGGACACCCAAACTGACAACGTGGCTTATCGATTTTGTAATGTCATTTGTGCTCATTTCATCTCTGCAGGGTGGAGGAGAACCAATCACACATGACAGAACTGGGTGGGTATTCTGTACTTCCGATAAAAAGAGAGGGAAAGCAAGAAAATATTTTCTGAAAGGACATTTGGTTTTGTTTTTTGTTTTTTAATTTTTTTAAGGCATGAAGCCCGCAGCTGTTCTTCTGATTGAAAAAATGCTCGGCTGGTAACAGAGTGATAGGCAGTGTGAAGGCCCAGCCCTGTAAGACCTATTTCATGCATTTGGGGGTGCTCATGTAGTCAGGGGGACAACCGCACACACATACACACACACCCGTACGCACATACGCACCCACACCCATACACATACAGGGAAACCCTGAACTACCAGTGAGACCACAAAGACCATCCTTATTTATTGTAATGTGCACAAACATCTTGTTTTTAGAGCAATGAGAACAGAATGAGAACAGATTAAGCAGATAAAGTAGAAATTTAAAAGGCAGGCCTTAGACAAAACTCTGAAGATCACTCAAATCAAATTTCAGTGTCAACCAGTCAGTCAAATCTAAATCTCTCTTGCTTTATCTTGTCTATAAGTATTTCCTGGGTTTTAACAACATGGCAGGAAATTGTATAGGACATAATAAATGCTAGCACTCTCAAATGGCATGCTGCAATGTTTTTGCTCTGGCAAAAACATAGCCCCGCCCACTGTGGCAACCACAGGACCCCAAATGTGCTGGGTCTGAAGAACGTGTGCGCACCTCGGAGAGCTTGATTGGCCTCGTGGAGTATAATCTGTCCCTAATTCTCACATGCTAACGACTTGGCGCGCAGGGCGATTCAGTGCATTTGTATACACTTAAAAAGCTCATTTGGATTCCGGCTCATCGAGTGCTTGGATCGCCTCATTCGTGCATTAGAGTCATGTGCAATACTAAAACAGGCCATAAAATTAAAACGCTGCCATAACATTTAAATACTTTTTTTTTTTTTTTTGGTGTTTGCTATTCAGCATCAAGGCTTAATATTTCCTTCGAGGGGAGCCAAGCCTTTAGTTCACGGGCCAGCTGCATTAGAAAAACCACTGTGCACTCACAGCATGGTGGTTCCTTTATCCACGTTGGTTCGAGGATTATCCCTATATTTGCCCTGCTTCTGTGTATGGTGAGCTTGTCTCTGCACATTTCTCAGCACTTTATGGCTGAGGGAAGAAGACAGGGTAAAGGAAAAGCACCTGACTGGGGAACGTGTGACAGTACAGCAGTCAGTTCCACCAAGCTGTGGAGAAACATCACCTTTGAGAAGCATGTGGCGACAGATCATAACGGCATTCCAGTCGCTCTGCTGGGTCAGAGTGGCAGAGCACTCTGAAAAACCTCCAGTGGGTGCCGTCCACTCCCTGACTCCAAAAACCTTTAACTGTGTGCTTTCTCTGTCTATCTGTCTCCCTCTCTGTCTATCTCTCTCTCTCTCTCTCTCTCTCTCTCTCTCTCTTTCTCTATTCTACCACCCTGCATATCTCCTATGTGATCTAATATGGTAAATGAAACAAGGACAACTCGAAGGACTTTACTTGAATTTCACAGCAAACTTCAAACTGCTTCATTATTCGAAGGTTTCCTATAAATGTACATTTTATAAAAGGGCAGAAAGAAGGGTGAAAAGGAATCCATCCTTAGATCTGCTAGCTGTGACTTTATGTCTCCCATAGAGGCTTCTGACCATGGAAAGTGCTGGTCTGTGCAGAGTAAAACAGTTATGACTCCAGCTAACAATGAATCGAGCTGCTAAGCCACCTGTTTCCTGTGCTTGCCAGAGATATTAAGAAGATATTTTTGAACCGAGAGCTGTTTAAAATATTAAACTGTGTTATTTCCACTGATCTCTCTCTCTCTTTTCCAGGTTTTTATAGTGGTGGTTGGGGAATTGCCACAAGATCAGCCACCAGCTAATGCCTTCTGAAAGCCCATTTACAATAAAGGGCAGCCATGTTTTCAACACTGTGCTTGCCCATTAGCTAACCAGTGCTTTTCCATTTGAAGACTTACTGCTTCAAATGCTTTTTGCTGACTCTAGTCACCCATGCACACATGTGAGTGGAATGATAAACTGTGTACATCACACCATTTCTGTTTTTATAGCTCCAAAGTGACCAAAGGGAGCCAGTGCCTCAATAACAAACTGGTTTGTAACTTACTCTGTTCCACGTTCACAGTGTTCCAGTAAAACACAACCACACACGTATACACATACAAACACAAATATACAAAAATACATGTGCATAAGGCTGACGACAATGTAAGAAACATTTTGATTGTAAAAAACTGAAAGTATTCAGTTTAAGTCTTCTCTCATTACTAGACTTCATTAAGTTTCTTGGGAAAAATAAAATGATGGATCACCAAAAATGTGTTTTAAGATGACTCAGCTTATGTTTGCATTGCCCTCATTCATTCTCCAAGAAAAGAAGGTTCTTTTCTGCTTTTCCCCCCACAAAGTGTCCTTAACGTAACACTTTTTCCTCACTGAATCAGTTCTCAGAGACCCAATCAAAACAGTTTTGTTTTTCACCCCATGAACAGCTTCACGCGTGATTAAGCAAATCTCTGTAGAGAACAAGATCCTCAGCTGCAGAAGAGATGAAGCAAAGTGTAACACTGTCGCTCCAGCTGCCCCAGTCATGGCAAGCACAAGCACAGGGACTGGTACCTCTCAACGATGAAGTGCCCAGGTACTGCTGCTGGACGCGCCCCATGAACAGGCTTTTACCTTAGCGCAGAATACTCGTTCGTTTTATGACGTTTAGCCCAGGCCGATACGTATCTACGTTGACCATTAAAAGCGCTGTGCAGTGGAAACTTGAGGTGGGATGGGAGATGGGAGAGATTGGAGCTCCAGGCTGAAGACTCAGGCCTGCGAAGGGGGAAACATTAATATGTGGAAAAGGCATAAGTCTCATTAGAGAAGAGCTGCGCATCTTATGAAATGACATACGGGGTGAATAATTGTGGACTTTCTGATTTCTCCACTGCTTATGAGGGCATGAAATGTACAGCTCTGTTGGATTGATTGTTAACTCCGTGTTTATGAAACCTACCACATGTTTTCTCCATCTCCTTTCCCCTCAAAGCTTCCCTTTCTGTCAATGACATTTTGCCCCAATCACATCAGCATTTCTCCAAGCTACAACTGACACATGGTGAACAACTGCACCAACACAGTGAAACTGTCCTGGCCTTTCAGGGTCCCTTTGATGTACCCCGGTGTGAATTTGTTCATGGCCTTTGCTTTGATTTGGTGGTTTCTATGGCCACGATTCATTGGAACACTTTTCTTGTCAGAGGGCTTACTAGTCCATCAGTGGGGGTTGGGCCCAGGCCCGGGAGTTGAATCAGCTGTCGGGAACGACACGGGTGGAAAGAGAACGTCGCTTCAATTAAGCTCCGACAGGCCCCCAGCACAGGCTTCAGGGACATCACGAGGCGGGCGGCTGGCGGTGGGCGGCTGGCAGTGGGCGGCTGGCGGCGCACCTCCCGAGAACGCAGACCCTCTGCTCCGCCCTGCCCCAGCAGCACGCCTGGCACATAATTGGGTACACCGTCGCTGTGTTTCACTTCGGGCTACAGTCAGGCGTCAGATATAAAGAGCTCATGAGACTCATTTGCTTTAAGGGACCAGGCCTGCCTCGCCAGTGCGTCACATGATCCGCGCTCACACATTCTTTTTTTTTTCTTTCCTTAGTTTTTTTTTTCTTTGTGCTTCAACCTTTGGAGAGTTGTCATGATTGTTCCTTTCCCCTCATTTCTTCTCCTTTTTTGATGTTTTTTTTGGTCCGTTTTTCCTGCCCCTCCTCCCCTCCCTCTGCTATTATCTGGCCTTTGTTTTTGTGTTTCTTGTTCGCGATTTCTATGGTGACAGTGCACTTCCAGGGAATGATGAAATTAAGAAGCGTGAACAGTGATGGCTTTTTCATAAATAGGTAGGGGACTCCTAGGAGGATGAGGAGAGCACAGGATGAGATCAGCAGATGTGACATAAATGGGAGAATTTGGATCATTTGGAAACAGGGAAAAAGACATTATGACAGAAGGATATATCTTGTATATCTTATCTAGAATAAAACAGATCTTTTTTACTATTTGAACATTTTTATATGCAGTAACCTTCAATTAAATTAGTATAATTTGAGCATTTCTACAATTGGCGACATGTGTGAATTCTGATCTCTCTTTTCCTGAAGCCACCCTCTAAGACTGAGTTCATTCTGTCTGGACTGTAATTCTGCATCCAGAGCCCTGCAAATGAGTCTCATGGTTCAGATTTTGAAAGGCACAGTTATTCCAAATGATTTACCACAGCCCAGGTGACTGGTCAGCCAATTATCTTTTAAAGTTCTTCACTTGAACCTCTTTTCCTTTGCTCGTTATTAAACCTGAGGGACCACAGAGGCTACTGCTGGTGTCAGCGGGCCACTGGAAGCCAATCAATTCTCTTACATCATAATGCAAGTCGGGTCAGTGAGGGTAAGCTGGCGTTAGCATTAGCATTAGCTGAAAGCTCTTAGCTTTCTGGTCAAAAAAAATCACCAGGGATCAGGGAGGGGGATACTTCCCACCATGAAAACATCTTCAGCAGCCAGCTGAAGACACACAAATATGTGCACGTACACACACACACACACACACAGACCCGTCTCAAGGCAAGGCCCACAAGACCCGAACACAAGCCTGCTTGCATGCACTTTCTATCACTCAGGCCCAGAAAAGTTAGCGCATTTTCACACACCGCGCCGGTCCCAGGGCATGTTCATGGTAAAGTGTACTGCAGGTGCGGGGACTGAGACAAAGGCATTGATCCAGGAAATAAAAAAAAACACAGAGGTAGGCTGCTACACTGCTACCCAGCCCTAGGAGAGCAAAGCCATGGGCTTGTGTATGGGCTTAAGACAGTTTGAAAGTCCTCGGTTGAAGCAGTTTCTGGTTTATTACATACAGCTGTGCTTAAAAGGTCCTTTATAAGAAGGCTATTTTTGTACTGAAGCTTTTCCATGCCAAGGAGTTGAGGCACTTGTCCTCTATTATGTGTGGTGCTGTCAGTGAGGCAGGATATCAACACCCACATGGTGTTTGGGAATATCTCACTGTGTGGGGATTACTGTCCTTTTCAGAGCTTCTCAGTTTTTAAGTGCATCTTCATGCCTTGGTCAGGGTGCTGACAAAACAAGCGTCTCATGGTAACTGAGAGAAATATTTTGCTGCCCTCACAAGCTTGTCAGTGAAGACAAAGGAGAAAGGGATAGTTAGAACATAACAAACCGTTTCCATCGGAAGCGGTAAACCTCCACCACATTTGCTGTACACTTGTGCTGACAGGATTGAGTTGCATTTAAACTCTCAGATTTCTATGTTTCTTCATGTCAAGTAGCAAATTCCTATTGTGCACTTTTGCTAACTGTCAGAATAAATAATCAAATCATGACAATGGGTTAACCATGAGCTTTTGTTTTTGTAAGAGTAACATGGTTCAGTGACATAGGGGGAACTAATGAGTCTCCAGACCATGTCCTTTCAGCTGTGCCAAATGATTTGCCATGCCAGGCTCAGTACATTATTGTTTGCAGACTGTTTGTTATGATATTGTGCATGTGTATGTCCCTTGTCGTAGTTCCTCTGGGGTCGCAATATCAGTCCAATGTGGCTGAATTAAAAATGTGTTTCAACCCAATTAGAAAGTTGCTGGTATGTTGTGTGTATCTCTAATGTTTAATCTAGCCCATCACTATTTGTGTAAGATACTGGAACATCACTAAGGAGGCCACTTATTCACACAGACAAAGTTCAAGTTTTATGCATATCAGCCAGAAATAATTTATCTTTAATTTATGTTTTTTGGCCCGTATAAGCAGATGCTGTCCACCCCATTTTGGTCTGCCTGATCTCTCCCCATCCATCGGTACTGTTTGTTTGGCTGAACAGCAGTGATTTGGAGACTGCAGAAAGAGCCGATGGGCAGAGTGCTCTTGTCTGTCTGGGCCCCGGCCGGTCTTTCTTGACGCCTTAGACAAAACATCACGTCTGCCTCCTGGACGGAGGGTGAGTGCGCGCTTAGCCAGAGTGCAGCCACCCTTCCTTCCATCCGAAAACAGCAGGAATTCCCCAATTACTCATGCAGGAGGAGAGGCAGGGTACCACAGCTCAGGGCTTTAGGAGCTTCCACTAAAAACAGGTGGGGAAGGGCAAGCCCTGGATGTTTGGCAACCCGTCAAGTAGCAGGAGATCTGGCCTGACTTGATACAGTAAATCAGGGCAATAGGCAGAATTCCATGAGAATCACTGCTGGTTTAGCATCAGTGGAAATGTTATCACTGCTGGAAAAGGTTCTTTTTTAAATACCAATGCCTTATAAACTAACTATGTTACATTAGGAAGGCTAATTTAGTGTTTAGGGTAATTGATAATTGGATCATAATCATCGTCTTATAGCATATTTAGCTATGGTTAAACATGTAATAATTTACAATCTCATAATACACACACATACAACTAAACTCACATAATACGCATGCATATTTTATATTCAGCACTCTGATTAACACTGAAATATGACCCCTAAAATGTATTGTAATTACTTTTATGGAGATACTACCTATACTTATGTCAACACTGCAGAAAATTCATGTTCATCCTGTTTCTCTTTCAGTGGTCTTTGAGTCATTTAGAAGTTTGGATATGGATTGAATTTCAAACACCACATCGTTTGTTTTTTTTTTTTGACAAGGAAACTTTCAAGTCAGATGTACTTCACATAAATAACAGCAAATTCCTATGGCAACCTAACAATAACATAAATCTATATTTTTCCCAATTACCAGTTTTTGTATTCTATTATAGTAGTGACATGAGCATTCTTTCCAAGTCAAGTCTACTGTACGCTCAAGGTCGATATTTATGCTGCTTGCCATCAAAAGCCTTTAAAATGAATTCCTGATGGAATTATTGGATTATATCTTGGAAAATGACCATTATAAATGTGTTTGAAACTCATTAACATGTTGCCAAGAAACGTCAGCTGATCATTGCTTGTGATGTGATTTGATGGCATTGTTAAACTGGTGACATATGTAGTAGATTGTTACAGGGAAGGCACGGAAGAATCCTTCACAAGGCCCTTTAGGAAACTCTGCGCCAGTCACTTATTTGGCCAGCTGGTTTGCATAAGATTTGATAAGAGAAAAGGTCATATGTCTGCTATGAAGGGTGGGGAAATCCTGATGATGATTTTTCCCCATTTGTTTACTTTTAGAGGTCCGTTTTATATGTATGATTTAAAACCTTAGATGAATGTTGCATCTTTCTTGCTTCAGGGTACAATCATGTACGATCATGGTGCTTTATGTATGCATTACCTCCCTATGTAACACCAGGATTACTCAGTTTTACTGGGAAATTAAAGCATTACACAGTAATCTAGGTGAAATACACAATTCACAGTGGACTGTATTTGATGAACCACGTAACTGTGTTGGCTGAATTTTGTTACTTGATTGCTTTACTGATGAAGAGGGGTAAGCTAATATTTGCAATATGCTATGATCCCACCACATCATTAAACCAACTATTTTATTGTGAGGATTCACTCATAATGGGAATGACAGGATAATACTTTTTTTTTTGTTTCTAACCTTTAAGAATATGGATGGATACTCATGACCAATACAAATAGTAGCTACCAGCTTATGCAAACATTTTAAAGGTGCACCACACAGTGTTTACTCATGACTTAAATGGAGCACTTCATCTACCAATGATCTCCACAGGGGTCTGTATCTGCAGAAGTTTCATTATGAGTCTGCTTGCATACTCCATGCTCAAAGAAGAATGCTTGACTAACACCAGGCCTGCCTTGTCACGTATCTTCTGGACAATCTGTTTGATGACTGACTGGTATTTAAAACATCCCCCTCCCCTCCACCCGCCTATTCCCCAGAATAGAAGGGCTGGCATTCTTGAAACTTGTCACCTGGAAACTTTGCCTGAAATGTAAGTTACTCAATTTGTAATGTTTCAGTTGGAAGATTTCAGAGACAGAATCTGATTGACAAAACATATCATTGGACAAACATATCATTTCTATGATGCTATTATACTATAATATATAATATTGTTTTTACTGTATATTAAAAGTCTTGAAATTAATGACAAACAAGTCTTGCTGAACCATTACAGAATACACATCCCATTATAATTTTGTAGCACCAACATTTGTTTATCATATGCACTATTTGCTATATTTTCTCATCGATCTAGATTATTCTGTATTATTCTGAAGCAGTGTGAGGAATTACAGGAGTACATATTACTTGTTATACATTTCATTTTCTCAGTGTAATCAGGTGGGATATATTGTACTACAGATGAACTATCATACTTTAAGTGAGACACTTTTGAACTATTGGGGTGAAATGAATACATAAAAAAGAGGTTATCACTTTCTCAGTCTGTTAAAAGGATTGCTTTGTCTTGGGAAGAATATAGAAAGTAGAACAACATCCAAAGAAAATACAACGGCTGCACAATAAACCAGAAATTTGACATGTCTTAGTATTTATAATGTGCACAAAATGTCACCCCACAAATTTTTATGGAGGATTATGTGAAGATTCCTTTTTACATCACATTTTTATGCTCAACATGTGCACTTTTGGTTGGCAAATGCTCATGCTTGAAACAATTTACACAACATGTTTAAACAAATGAGTAAACTTAGAGTTAATCTAATTACAGTTTGTTTACATCCTGTATAATACCAGCTTTGTTCGTGGCCTTCAATATATCATATATTTTAATTTATTTTGGCAAGATAAAAAAATGTTTAATGTGCTGAGCTCTTCCCATGATCTGGCACTCACTCCAATGTGACAGGTGTTTTGGAAAAAGAGAGACACTCAATAAATCCAACAAAGGATATGTTCACAGGCAAACCAAATATCGTCAACCTGGCCATTTTACTGAAGGCCGATTTAAAACAGAAATGCTGAAAAAATCTCTTGGACATCTGTTTTCAGTGACTGGGGCAGACAAAAGTCATGAAATCACTGGCAGAAAGAGCCCTGCAGTCTGCTGGTTCTAATTAACAAGACATAGATAACCTTCAATTCAGGCTCTGCCTCAAAGACAAACTTTAAATTCACACAGTTTGCTAATAGAGCTGATTTAATGAAAATAGATACACCTATCAGATATGGATATTATCATCAATCGAGCACTTGTGGAATCTCTGCAAATTTTTAAGTGAGGAACTGCAAAAGGTGGCAACAAATGAATGGAGAGTTCACTCTGCAGATGAGCTTCTGTAGATGTCGAGAACAAGATGCTACAAGTACTGAGACAACACATGCTTGGCCTCCACCACATGAAGCAGGTAAACAGCTTTGCATTTCTCTCTGTCTAAGAAAGATGAATGGTATGTTTGGATATGCCCAAAAAATAAATAATTATAATATCAAGATAAGATACACCCTGTTTGAAGAAATTCTTAAATATGTAACAAGGATGCAAAATGCAGTTGAGTTCCATTCAACTGCACATTGTAGAAAGCTGAGAGACATAGTTGTTTCATTGGCAAATTCATCTGTTTTCTCAGTCAAGGTGGCCGGTAAGACCACATAAGAGAGAAAGAGCATTTCAGTAGACTTTACCATAACCACCGAGGTGGTGAGAGACAGTGCTTCATATCTGAACCCCGCCGATTGACAGTTCTTTATAAACACATTCCTTTTGGTCTGAACCATCATTTTCCACAAGGGAAAAGGAGGTCATGTTCAAAGCACATGTTGGTCTGGGTCTTCAAGAAGAATCACCAGTTTGTGAAATTTTATAGCTTTGACCTCATGTCAGTAGGAAATGCCTACATGTTTTTTTATTTGGCTCTTTCATTTGAAAAGCCCCAATGAAACGGCATGCTCTTGGGAATCTGATCAGTCTGGTGACTACACATCTTCTTTATGAGTCTTGTAGAAATGTTCAGATATCTTGCTGTTGGAATAAACCACACAATAATCATGTTAGAAACTGCTTAGACTAAATGTATGACCTTTGAAGTTTAATAATGATTGAAAACTGATCTGACATCTTGACAGGTAGCTAATATTACATTTATGGCATTTAGCTAATTATGACATTTAGCTTATATTAATTCAAAACGAAGTGTTAGATGCATTATTACATTTACAGGACAGTACACAACTATATATTCCATATTTACATATTTTTCTTCAATTTCACAATGCTACTATTTGAATTGTGTTTTATTATTGTACAATACTACTATTAGCACTTCTGGTAGATATTAACTGCATTGTCTTGTACTGACTTGGTCCTCCCAAGGTTTCTTCCTAATCCACACCTAGGGACTTTTTCCTTGCCACTGTCACCCCTGGCTTGCTCATTAGGGACCTGAACCCATGCGTTTGTCGTTTGTAAAGCTGCTTTGTGTCATTTGTTGTAAAAAAGCGCTAAATAGATAAATTTGACTTTGACTTTAAGATCAGAAGAGTGGAGAGCCTCATCCCAAACCAGCCCAAAGAAAGGCTAGAGAAAAGAGGAAGTAAAGAAACAACTGAAATCACACCTAAAGTAACAACCAAGATAAAGTGGCATGTAGAGAAATGAGCTTAAGGCACGGAAAGGTAACTAATGTAGGCCATTAACCACAGACTGTTGTTTTTGTTCTGGATGTTTTAATGAAAGTGACATCATACTGCTTGAAGTATTCCAGGATCTTTTAAGTGAACACTTCAAAGTAACTGCTGACTTTGGGGTAAACTCACCTCAGTAGCTTGAACATACCTCTCAGCCTCTGTAGTGACCAGGAACATGAAAATGGAAAGACAATTAAAATGATCATTCCCCTTGAAAATAAAGCTAAACTAATGCCATTCTTATTTGTATATTTCATAAAAAGAAGTTTCACGTGAACTGATGTTCTGGTTGAGCTGATTAAATTCAAGACTTGATCCGTGGCCTTAAAAACTTCACCAGCAGTATTGATTGGCCTACAGCTTAGTTAATTATCTGTCATTAGCTTGAAGCACAAGGTCTATGTGAAACGGAGGACAGCAACATGCTGCTAATTTAAAGTGCTTATACGAGGTTAAATACATTTGGCTCGTTTTATTTTTTCATATAAAATAGTATTTTCAGAGAACGAATGAAGAGCAATATAACTTGCACTACCATATTCTCTGCACAAGCTTTTAGAGCTGTGGCAGCGGCGATGATGAGGGAAAATTAGCTGGGTAATGCTGTAACCGTTTCTTCAGCCACCGTTGGCCAGCGCCGTGTAAGGACTGTCGGCACCAAATTCAGCACCTTTTCGAGGGCATCATTAATAACCTTTACTTTCACGCGAAACACGCAAGCTGACGAGAGCTCGCTGCTTGTCAAAACAAGCTAGGCGCCACTGTAAACATTCCTCTTCTTCATCCATCGGGTCGACAGTGCACGACGCATGAGAGAGGGAGCCGACCGTTGACGCCCCTCTCATGGCTATTTGGCAACGTCGGCTGTGTGCTTTGCTACGCGGGACGATGAATTTACCGTGCCTTCCTGAAACAGCTGTGAAGCCGCAGCTATGAGCGACGCGAGCGAGTGATTTAGCGGGCCGTTGACAGAGGTGGAGAACCGTAAAACGGAGAGGACTTGGAGCATCGCGCTGCTGCTCCTCGTGGCATCATGGACTGGCCCGTGCATGCCAGCGCAAAGCCTCTCATATTGGAACGTGAGCGAGGCTCTTCGTCTTTGCTGCACTCTCAATTACACAAGAATCAAAGACCTGGAGAGTATTAAATATATGAACACTGAAGGCATCTCTGTTCGTGTCGCTTTAAAGAACATGCCTGGGTTTTTTTCAGCGAATGGAAATGTATTATGCAGATTAACTGAAAGCTCATTCTCATTAACTACCTACTTAGGAGCCAGTGATCCACTGAGAGAGATTAAAATACTGATTGTGTTTGACTATTCTTCTCCCTGCCTCACATTTCTTCAGAACATTTCAAGCATGTACAAGTCAATGATGAACAATTATCAGGGACCTAACTGCTCAATAATTGAATTTCCAGTAACATTAATAATCATTACAGCACCCCAAAGGTTGGCCAGGTTGCTGGTAACAGGTGGAAAATCCTGAAAACCATGAAAAGGAAGATAAAAAAATAAATAAACAAAACTGACTTATTTAAACCTCACATCTTCTAAAGATATTGAGCAGGACCAGATGAAAGGCTGATGGCAGACTAACACACAAACACTGATGCACACTCCTGCGCTCACACATGGCAAACAGCATTAGAAGACAGCGCTTCTAATGGAATATTCTGCCTTTCATGTACTTACCAGCCAAGGGCACATGGAACATTAATTGTGTTATTACAGAGTTCACTCATTATCACGTATAGCCAATAACTGTCCCAGCTTGAGATAAAGGATGGCCTTTTTGTACGCTGTTTGATTTTTGCAATCATAAGGTGTGCAATAATGAAACAGGTTTGACATCAAGACAAAAGGAGCTTAAGTGCAACAAGGCAGATCTACTCATGACTCACTTTAAGCTGCACAGACAATAAAGCAAATAAATAAAAATATGTGGTGAAGACTAATGACAGTTTAAAAAAAAAAAAGCTTGGATTGTACCGTGAGACAAAATTGAGGTAGTTCAACAAAAAAGTAATTCTTGTATAGGGACATCTGCAAAAATGAGGTAAACATCTAATTTTTCAATTTTTGAGAAAAAGGGTATCAGACCTGTCCACCCAAAGAGCTGAACCAACATTCCACTGTCCCATGGAGCACCCGTTGTTTAAGAGTAAAAACTGGGGAACAGTTCTTATCTTCGCCCACATTTCTTATCTAAATCTTTCATGCATCAGCTAAAACAAGACAATGAAAATGTCTCTTGGTTTCTATAAATCCATTTGGGAGTTTAACAAAGCTCTCTCTCTGTTGTTTCCAAACTGTCCATCGTGAGGGGAGGCTACTTCTTATCGTATTACCATAGCTATTCATATCTATCTATGTTCTACTGGAAAGGCTGAGCCATGAGTCAGTCTCATCTTTCCTCAGCTGGCTTTAGTCACTCTTAATTGTACGATCCTTGGGTATTATACAGCCTCAGCCTGTTCCCTAATAGCAGACAAATTTCAAGTGACCTAAGTTAAGTTGCTTTCAGAGGAACAAAGTGCTGGCTAAAGTATTTGACACCACGTTTTCTGTTGACTTTGAGGATGTTTGATTGCAAACAGTGGATTATGAGATATTAATGGTACATCTCAGGCTGGCTAGAGCTCAGTTCTGTCATTTACACTGAATATGAAGAAAATGTCTACGAAAAGAATAAGACAACAGAGAAAGTGTAGTTTTGAAGTACAGAGGGACTATGTATTACATCCTGTATTCTAACCTCAATTTCAACACAATTCAGCCTTCTAAGTGCTTCCAGAAGTGATAGTCCAGAAGCTAAGGTGACTATGTACAACAGTGTTTGGCTCCTTCATGGAGATAGCTAACTTATTTTTAACCGTTACCCCATGAGACAGCCTTCACTCTACCTACTTCTTCATCTCGTTTCCATCTCAATGGATGTTTCTCTCATATCTGTGTACCCTGATCTTCTTTTCCATTGGCTCATGCCGCTCGTGTCCACAAAGAGTGGAAAACACATCAGGGTTTCTGGGATTTAACAGTTAGCTCCTGAGTGGAAGTGCAGATCATACGCCTACGTCCATGTGGGTTGCTCAAATCACAGTTTCTCTGTTTGCTCATCCGTATGAGTTTCTAGTTTCCAGTTCATTGCTAGCACACAGTGGTGACATCAGGATTTACATACTCAACAATGACAGTGTTAATCAGCAGCAGTGCAATGGTGAGAATGTTTAAGTACAGTCCTTCCATTGTACAGCCTGGCACAGTCTACTTGATAAGACTGATTAACATGTATTGAGATATATGCTGTGCAAACTTTATCGTAAACTAAAACTCACTTCCACCCAGTTTAGATTCAAGGTTTCTCTAAGGGCCATAAATGGTCCTTCTCTTCAGGTCCCTTTGTCTCACTTACTCTGTATGCACGATTCCATGGGTGTTGGTGTCGTCCCACTGAAATTTCTCAGCGGTGCTATCCTGGAAATAAAGACTCCAGTATTCCAATGCTATGGAAGCATACAGCAACAGATGTCTTCTCCATGACACAAGGGAAGCATCACTTTGGGTCTGTTAAAGCTATACTTCACCCAAAACTGCTAACATAGTTAAGAGTGGATAAATCTGGTGGGCAACAGTTATTGTGATCTCACTTACCACAAACTAGGTTTCATTCATTACGGACATCATTTGTTTTTCTTTCAGTGAAGTACTTCTTTAAGGAAAAGGAATATGCATGTTTGGACTGGGCCTATTTCGCAAGAGTTTAAACACGCATGTCATAAACCAACACTGTAGGACTTTACGAAAACAGCACACCAGGGAAGTATCTCACTTTGACAAAGGTAAAGCAACACACAGGACAGTCAGTAGAAGAGGAGTGTCCAGAGTCCTGGTTTTACCAGATTTCACCATTTATAGACCACCTCAAGACAAGGGACACCTGTTTGGATCTACACTGCAAACTGAGACTTAACCAGTTCCAGCACTTCATCTTGGAGTATTTAGGAGTGTAATTGGATGTTACCATTGGCATGTGGAAGCTTGAGGACTTCGTGCCACATGGCTGACATATCTTAAGGTTGTTGTTGAAATGTAAAATGAAGTCAAAAATTTGCTCAACGCTAAGCATAACCAATACACATATACACTCATGCACACACACGTTACAGTTTTCCACTGCACTGCCATCAAAAGCAAATTGAGGAAACACATCTGTCTTATTTCAAAACCTTGTTCCATTTCTCAAAGTCCAGTGCTCCTTCAGTTAAATTAAATGACATCTTATCACAGAGATTTGTTTCTATTATAGTGACAATTAAACAATGTTTTCCCCTGAACAGGCCAGTCAGTTCAGTCCTCCTCCAAATTCAAACAACAGGTGTCTTTGTCAAACTTGAGGGACGAGACAGGGGCTGGTAGGAAGGGGGAAGGGGGAAAGGGGGTTGGGTTTCACTCTTTGAAATTGATATAGGGTGGGCTGCATTTCCCAAGCCATCCACTCCCCCACCCCTCTAAATCTGGTGCTGAAGGATAGACCACCCAACTCTCAGCACTTTGAGGGAACAGTCTTCCCCACTGCCACCATCACTCTACTTCGAGGAAGTCATTCATTTAAACATTGTGCGCTTCCCTTTTGAACCAGGGAAGAAAATTGAAACACACATGGAGACACACAAAAATACAACTGATAACATAGGAGAGGTTTTTGAGCAAAAAAAGGGGGCCAATGTTATACATACAGTAACTCAGGTGAAGCTTGAAGCATGCTGCCCACTGACACTGAAGAACATGAAACAGGTGAGTGTTCACAGGTCTTTACTCACAGGAGAGAGGATCTAGTATGAACATGAAGGGCTTTTGTGGAGCCGAAGGGCGTTGAGTCTATTGTCTCAGCCGGAGGATGCAGCCAGCCAAGATGCTCTCAGTTGACTGGCCTGGAAAGTGAACCATCGTCTCTGACCAATGGCTATGGCATTTTCAAATCTGGCACTGGAGGCTCCTAAGGGAACCTTTTACAGTACTAACAGCAAACCATGCATTGGGCAGAAAGCTATTCTAAAGCTCCACCAAAGACACAGCAAGCTCCCATTTATGTCCCTCTTTTTCCACATCTGATCAGGTTGCTATACAGCACTATACAAAAAATTTCCATACCAAAACATATACTCACTTTGTGTTAGTATTGTATAATAATCTGGTATGCTAGCATTTTTAATAAAGTAGATGGTGTTAATTACAGTAACTAAATAAGATGTGTATATGTAATATACAATAGACTAATACATAAAAGATCAACATATTGTACAATTGTAACAAAATGTTGAAACCAACTATCGGGTGGCTCAAAACTGACCAAGGCCCCAGGGTGGCTGTTATTACAGACACAAAGAGAAAACCTTTTCAATGTTAAGATTTGCATATTATGTAACAGTACTTTATTAAATATGAATGACTTTGCACATTCAACTACGCTGTCCAACAGTCGTGGCACTCATATTGGATAATTTTCCCCCCCTGAATACTTCAAGAAATGCATCCAGCATATAGCTGCATACTGTGATCGAGTTCACTCATTTGGAAAGAGATGACGGGAAAGTCTTTTGTGACATATCAGAACCAAAAACCCTGGACATGAGTCTACAAGCCAAACTGGTGCCAGCAAGGAGACCCTTGCTTTGACAGAAGGACCTGCTTACGTTGTGTCTTGGCATGGCTCTTAGGCCTGGATGTGGAACCCTGCATTTATCAGGCATAAAGATCTCATCCTGTTAGGGAACTTGTAACACAACACAGTGAGAATAATCAGTCTGCTTTGACTGGGAGAATGAGCACAATTCCAAAATGCTAACCATATGTTCCATGCCCTGTGAGATCAGAAATACTGCTAAACACATTCACTGGTTCTCAGGCTAATTAAAAGTGAGAATCCTTTTAGAACTGCGGCAGTGGATTATGTGGCTAATCTGTAAAAGTAATAATGTTAGAAGGTTCTGTATCCTGTGATCAGGTGATAATGTTAACGTTTAACAAGTGAATTCCCCTCAATCTGGGAGTACGGACGTTTTATTACCACTGCTGAATGTGTCTTCTGTGCTGGTTTATAAACTAAACATGACATGCAGTGGCTTTGAATAATTATGAGGTGCTTAATTCAAACCACAAATTATACAAAAAAACCCAGACATTAAAGAAATGCCATTACAAGAGTACCATCCCAGCTGTACAAAACAGATGCATGTAAACCAAGCAAGACATAAATCATCTGGCATATAAAACAATAGACTGGTCATGGAAAGTCATGTCCACCATTAATTTTGCTCTGGGAAATTTATTTTATTTTTTATTTATTTATTTTATTTTTATTTTTTTGGTGAGAACGCTTACTTCACCCTACTCTTTGTTGATTACAGCAAAAACATCTGGTTTACAGGTTTCTCTGTCTTAAAAAAAAGGTTGAGTAGTTTCATTCCCCTCGTCTGGGAGAGAAGGTACTGGAACACAATGTGATCTACAAGCAACGCTAGTTTACACTAAGAGTCAGGACAGCAAGAATGGTTTCTATACATGTTAATCTGGAACTGGTTAACAATGACGTTTTAACGATTAACCAAGAATGTAATTGTCAGAAAATAATCCTTTACTTCTGTGTCTTCTAAAATGCTTATGAATTAATGTCCTTTGTAAGATAAACAGCTATATTATCAAACAGAAGGTGTATGGTCTTACAAGAGCCAAAACATCAATGAGTTTCAGAAAATGGGCTTTAAAATACTGCTTAGATGTGATAAAATAGATCCAAGATGCAAATGTTTGTGTACAAGTTTGTGGACAAGTTAGTATTTAAACAGTTAGTATTCTGAAAATGGTTCAACATGTTTATCACTGTAAAACTTCTACATCAAAGGTTTATCTCTCCTTTCAAAATCTTACCAATAGTTCTGAAGAGCAGATTGAAAAGGCATAAGTAAGGTAGATCTAAAAGTGTACCATCCTACATCCTCTATCAGTTGAGCCATGCTGTCACTGTGCAGATCTGGTTAGCTGGGTGCTCTTTGCTCCTCTTGGCCAGTGTATCACAGGGCATTTAGTAAAAGGGAGCAACATTTAAACTGACCAAGTCTTTACACACTGTTAAGCATAATCATAAAAAAACATTTGCAATATTTCAGCTCATCTCCTTTGCTCCCAATTTGCAAAAATGTGGCGTGGCGAAAGACTTTATCTGAAGACATAAGACATAAGATTGTTATTAACACCTTCTGAAGCATTACATAATAGTATGGACATGTCCAGTTCCAGCTGCACTGGAGAAGATTCAGTCAAATCTTTTCTTTTGAACTGCTCGTTATGATGGAACCTCAGAGGTATGTCAACAATTGATATTGTTATTGTACCTTTACTATAACACAAACCAAATAACTGTTGACCAAGCCCTAAAGAAAGGGTTAGACTTTTTAATAACAGTTAACAGGAGTATTTAAATGTGTTGACACGTTACTGGAAAGAGTCTAAAGGCTGGCTTTACTGCAAGATTCAAGTAGTGTTACCAGTCATACAGAATGAAGCTTTACAGTCTCATGTAGGGACTTAAGTTCCAGTGCTGTCCAGGCCTTGTGCATGACTATTGATTAGTGTTATTAGGAACATAAAAACAAACCTGTTGGCAGCACAGTTTTCTAAAACTATATAGTTCATCCATCATGACTGAATGCTCACTGCCTCTTTATCAGAAAAACTTATATTAAAAAATATTAATATAAAAAATATTCACATGCACCTACATTCACAAGCAATTTCAGTAGGCACACACGTCACATATGTGCATTTTATGTGTGCACAGTTCTGTTGTAATTCACCCTCTAGCCTATTCATTAGTTATAAGCTTCTGACTGCAGGGCCACTGCTTACTGGATATTACCAACACAGCAGGGACAACTAACATGGTAGTGATTTGGTAGAGGGAGCTACACTTGTAGGAGCACAACAGGCACGGTACCACTGCAAGAGACTTTTTACTTGTGTCATTGTGAATGTAGGGTTGATAATAGACAAGGCCTTAGAAAACTCCAGGCAGCAGAGCATCTTGTGGTACAGAACCTGACCAGTGATGGACAGCTGGAAGATAGATGCTCCGGCAATTAAGCAATTTAGAAATATACCCACCAATCTTTTCATGTTTGTTAGATAAACATTAACCCAGATCTTGATGTGCCCACAAGACAAGGCCAATAACACAGGAGCAAGCACTGTCAGATAAAGAGTTAGACCCCAGCTGAAACTGCAGTGCAGGTTAGCAGCCCCAAAGATGTGAGCCTTGGTCAGAGCATAAAGCGAAAGGAGATTCATGTATGTTGATTATGTCTGGTCATGTTTCTTGCATCTTGGTTATATTTGGTTCTGTTGTATGTATGTTGCTTATGTATTTTGCCTTGAAATTGATGTTTTATATGTGCTGCCAGGTAGAAGAAGAAATGCCTGATTGAGTAAGTAAGTAAGTAAAATTTGATTTATATTGCGCTTTTTACAAGACATGTTGAGCTTTTCATTGTTTTGGGGCACCTGTGTTGGAAATACATGACATTAAAGTAACTAGATAACTAATTAACTAACTATAGATGTTGAGAGAAAATTAATTCAAGCGGAGTGTTAGAGCTCAGAATGAGCCACAGTCCAGAGTCGGCACTGTGGTGGTGTGGAATGCCTAAAAATAACGGCAATGTGAAAAGATTACTTACGTCAGTCTTGTCTGAACTTTTCACCATAATTAACTAATGGGCTCCTATTTGTCATACTCTGACAGTTCATGTTTTCGGGGCAACCTGAGAGCTTTGATTTATTTGTTTAAAACAAGAGAGCAACTCAGCGCCCTCTAGTGGTCTGGAATTTAGAGGTCTGCAAACTCAGATGCTGTCAATTGTGCCTTGATTTAAGTTGTGGATGAGTGAGCAGTAATTGATAAGCAAATGCTTAATAATATGTCATAAACCCCTACAGCAAAATTGAATGAATTAAGATCAATCAATTGACTACAGCTTCTAGACATATAATGTCATATTTAATCACAACCACGGTATAAACTATTTAAAAATACAATTAAATTCAGTTCAACTGGTTATAAATCCATAAAAGCCAAGAAGTTGCTCCAACATAAAAAGCAAACATATAAAAACAAATGTACATATATTAGTGTATATAATGTACACACAATATAATGTGGGCTACAACCAAGCATCATATTTCAGGAGCAATACCCACAGGACTGCCATACAGTCATTATAAAGTACAGTTTACACACAGGAATGTTGACGACAACTTCAGTCCTGTGTGATTGCAGTAACTGGTCATTATGCCAGAAGTCTGTAAAGAAAAAGAAAGAAAAAAATTAAGTTAAAATACTTCCTGTGTAGATTTTCTGCGAAGTGTGCAACATGTCCTTTTTCTTAAGTGGAGCAAAGTGAAACTGCGATCTTTCTTTATATTTGGACGTCCATCATGTCACAGTTCTTAGGAGCAACACTTATTCAAAGGAAACAACAGCTGCAGGACAGAGACGACCAGCAACCTGAGTGACTGGAGGAGCAGCAGGGATGGAGGGAGGGAGGGAGAGAGAGAACCAGACAGAGAGAGAGAGGGAGGAGAGAGAAAGCAGAGAGAAAGAGAGAAAAAGAGAGCAAGAGACACAGGAAGAAAAAGAGTGCGGGGGGGGGGGGGTGTACAGCTGGATTGCCATGTAAATAGTTGTGCAGATAGGTAGGGGCTGGCACAGAGCCAAGGGCTCTACAAAGGCCTTCTAACATCTGTGTGAGGCGAGATTCCTGGTCTGTGTTGAAGAAAGAATAACACGCTTGTTCAGATGGAGCCATTTTCTCATGATCACGCAAAGACACTTCTTTACACAGCCAGCATACAGGCTAGGAGAAGCACGATCATATGTATCATCAGCCTGGCCCAATTACCTGCTCAATTATTAATTATTACTTATATGTTCTACCATAAATGTTAACAATTATGGGCTATGAGATGTTTGCAAACCAGTAAGAATCCAGAGTTTAGAAAAAAGCAGGCCATCATAATGAAATTAGCACAGATAGCAAAAGAAATTTAAAAAGAACTTACTGGGAAAGACAGACATGTTAAATCTTTGATGAGGCTAACTTTCATGTGCAGAAAGCTTGTGTTCTGTCCTGCCAATGAAAAACATGACAGTTCAGATATATGTTTAGATTCTTGGTTTAGTTTTCCCCTACATTTGTTTCAGACATCAGAAAAAGAAGCAAATTATATTAAGTGTAGAGAAAACAACTTGCGAAACAAACTCAAGTGATTAAAAAGAAAAATGCATGCAAAACATTCAAGTAAACTGTGGCAAAAAAGCAGCTGCTAAGTTGCTGGGGTATAACTTTAGGGGTTGCCTGACACAATCCATTTTTTCTCAGTACACAGAGAGCATATGAAACTGATTTGTATAACAAATGTTGGTTTTAGACAGTGTTCCTCATGAACTGGTGGCTCTTCGTGAGTTGGGTCCCTCTGTTCGTTAAGGCAAAAGAAAGCCAATTAATTAACACGAGCTTTTATGCAGGGTGGCTAAGCCAAACGGGCCCTTGAAACGCTACACTGTTACCTAAATTCGCATGCATCTGTCCGTGTCTTCAATCAGCCGGGGGCGCGTTCCCCCCCCCGGCCTTGACTGAGGCAGGAGGACCACCTGCGTGAAAGGGGAGACCCGCCATGTTATGTCTCTGCAACGGAATAAAATAACACAGAATCCAGCTCTGCAAATAACTCCACAAGGCGGATCGTTTTTCCGGGCGCAGGCCGATACAAAGGTAAAATAAGAACAGATGATATCATTCGCACGAGAGGGGGTCGGGCCGCTTTCAAACACACTATGGTTAGTCCTAAGTCTTTTTTGTGAGGAGGCCCAGAATGTGGCATCTCTTAACAGCCTCCCTGTACACTAGTGGCAGGTAATGACACTATGGGAGTCAAGCTAAGGACACAGACTCTGAACTTCAAAGACTGTAACCTGCTCTCCTTAGAAATTTCCACTCAGGATATTTTTTAACACTATTTCAACTATAAAATGTAACTGACCAGCAACAGATGTACAGATGTAGTTTAAAAAGAATTTAAATGACTGCATGTTAGAGCTGGTGCCAAATATATAGGTTGTGGACATCTTCTCAAGATGCCCAATTTCAGTGAATTACAGGGACTGTGAAAAGACATGAAAGTGTAGCTCTCGAACCCTGGATCCACCCCTCCAGTCTCCCTTTAGTCTCACTCCATTCACGATTGATGAACTGTAGGTATTTCTCTATGAAGAAGTGTAGGATAGGTTCTTTGCATGCTGTGGTGGACTAGAGAAATACTAAGTGGTTGTCTTGATATGGAACTTTACAACTGTACAGGCAGAACAATGATTCAGTGACTATGGAGGACCCACATTTCCTCCCAGACATACTGAAAGTGTGAATCAGCTAGTGCCATTTGGAAAATGTTCCTATGGGGTAATGAGCATCTGCTATTAGAGATGCATTAACTGTGATATCCAACCAGCTGTTTTGCCTGAAAGGTACTGTGCGTTCCTGTTTTGGAGAGGGGATTATTTGAATACTCCTTTGATCTGACCGCTCAAATAATTGTTGGCACTGCACAAGCAACAAAAGAGACTGAATAAGTCAAGCTTGCTGCACTAGGATTGACTCAGGAACTTCACTTAATCCCAGAGTGATTAGACATAAGAAGTCACAGAGTCCAAACATGCTCCATACTAGTTACAGTATCAGGCAAAAATCATTTTGGTGTTATGTTAAAACAATAGCTTTCTGATAATGGCAGCACATACATAAAATTATAATATATTTGAAATTTGATAATAGAATTTGATGTGCAAGTGAACCTTGCTAGGTTATCATAACATACTTTAGAACATTTTTGCTAGCAAAATGGCTCCCAAGACAGGTGAGTTACACAGCTCGTAACCATGGTACGGCCATTTTTATTTCCCAAGACACTTTGGGGCTAATGATAAAACATATGGATCCATCCTGTGTATGTGTTGTTCCTTGTGCCTGTATGAAAAGTTATCCGGACACCAGGGATTTCCTGAAAAGATAAACTAACACCTGTAACTTTTGAAGAGCATTCCTGTTAAAACCTTTTTATTTTGGACTCCCCAGACTGACACAGGAGTGTTTCTGTAGCTGATGGCTAATTAGATCAGCCTTTGGCTTTGTTTACAGAGACATGTAAGAACTCATGAACCCGCTTTCTTCCTGTACAAGTCAGTACCTGTTAAACATGGTGCATAAAATATACAGCCCCAGATTAAATAATAAATCATATCTAATGTTGCAAATACTATTATCATTCCTTCTGTCTTTCTGTGCATTATAGGGGTGGCGGGTGGGGGGGGGGCAAACGAGATGAACTGGCGCTTTCTTCGGTGCTGCAGTTTGTTTTCCCTCTAAGTAAGAAAGATTCTCAGTAATATAATGAATTCTTTGTAAATATTTTGTAAAAAATAAATTACTGAAAGTAATGGGACAAAATCAAATGCTGTACAAATACTGGAGCCAATTTCTGTTTGGCTTTGTTAACAGCTCTGTTTGCTACTATTTATATCATAGTGAACAGTGTATGATGTTGGTGGAAAGGTAATTCATTTTCTCATTCTTATTTGACATTTTATGAAATTCTATTTATCCCATCATTCTTTGATACCTCAATTTCTTTTAGGCCTACTTTAGCTGCTTTAAAGATATATCACTACTGCAGGAGACGAGCAAGCACCTGCTTCCAACGAGAAGGTGGAGAAATGCTTTCATTAGAACTTCAAACCCAGCTTCTCCAATGACTCGTACCACACTGCTGTGAGGGCGCTGCTATAAGTCAAAATGTTTCTTGAGAAATTTACGCCGGTTCATAGAGACAGTTTTTTCCTTTAGTCAGGATTTACTTTAGCCAGTTTTTTACTTTAGATCTGGCAGACGAAAAGAAGACACTGGTAATGTAGAAAGGATGTTGAGATAAGGTTTTGGGTATAACTTCCCTTAATTAGATAACCTCTCAACGTGGTAAGCTATTCTGACGCGATAATTTTCATAACTATGTAGTGACTCTTTGCGCATGCTGATCATATAGCGATGGTGATTTGCATTCGCTTGTAGGGCTTTGTTAGAGACTGGGCACTTCAGCCACAGACAGTTCAGCTTGAGTGCTTCTAAGCAATTTGCCCATTTCGTAAACCCTGTCCAACTGGTAATGAATGAGGGAAATAGCGGTAACCCACACGAAAGCAGCGGCACCATCGGTGACAAAAGTTGGAGTAAAACATTTTTCTCCGGTAAGCAAAATGATGCGCGTAAAGAAGGGATGCCAGCCAGGCGTGGCTTGTATTTGAATATCCAATTTGATAATGCTCCGGGAGTATGTATATAAACGGCTCATTCAGTCTGATAAACAGGCATTACCTAGTAATGAATAGAAAAGGACAACTGATGAAGTAAGTTTTTGACTGACGAAGTACTGTGCGCGGGACATGTCCTCGGTATCTGCATGGGTTTGACTTTTGCGTCGCACAGTAAGGAACGTCTACAAAATCGGTCTACTCTTTCAATTCTGTAAAGAACTCTGCCAAGTTTGCGCAATGGCAGAGGTTGGCGGATTTCTTGGGACTATCGATTTGGATTTACAAAGCTTTCCTGCTTTCGGAAATATGCCATTGATGGACTCGCCTGCTGGTTTAAATGAACGACTGGGACTGATCGAAGGCAGATTACAGAGGGGCTCTTTGACGGATTTTGACCATCTCAAAGGAATTCTACGGCGACGACAGTTGTACTGTCGAACGGGTTTCCAACTGGAGATATTTCCAAACGGAACAGTACACGGGACAAGACAGGATCATAGCAGATTTGGTGAGAATCTTCGATTAACACGCAGCGCATTGTAAAACCCAGTCAAACACTGGTGTTCAACTTTGATGCACCTGTCAGAATATTTTTAATGTTGAAATTAAATACGTTTCATATGGCTTGAAACTTATTTTATGTGACTCAGGTACTCTAAAGAAACCATGTCTACAACTTAAGGTTTGTAGATGAAGATTTGGCATTAGCTCATTCCATATCTAGGATATGTCAACTCTAATATAGCGGCTGTCCAACGGTTAAGCCTGGCTGGAACCCACCCAGTAGAAGCTAGGGAATCCGCGGGTGTCGTGCTGCTTCAGTCCTCTGTCCCGAGTGAGGCCCGCAGGTGTCTCTACTCGGTAGAAAGCAAGCAAACAGCACGCGTGCAGTTGTTTATCTGCGCGAACTTGTTCAATGGACCACGGTTTACAGAAGCGCGGGCGCGCGCACTAGCTTGCAAACGCACACAATACTAATTATAACGTTAATATAAATCACTCAAGGAGTGGTTCGCATTAGCGTGTTAAACAAATGAGGTCAGTGCAGAGACACGTGGATTTGACCGTTATCCATAGTCATTGTGCAGGTGCAGCCGTGCTTAGAAGGCTGAAATAACTCTAAATTAAAGCATGACCACTGTGGAATTCAAAGAAGTTTGATGCTTGTTTTTCGGCCAAATCAAGCCGTGTTACTGAATTGGGTGGTCCGCGCGCATTTTTCTGGCAATCCTAGCGCCCAAATTCAAGGCAGACTTGTTACAAGAAGGCGATGGCTTTGATTATACGCATATGAAACGCGTTTCTGCAGCATCCAGCGTGATGTTCTTCAGTCTTTATGGCTATTAAATACCTGATTCAGATGCAACTGAGAAGCTAGATGGCTTTTTACAGTTAAGTTTTGGCTAAATGCATATGAATGAAGCAATGTATTTCTGTGCTTTAAGAAAAAAAATAAAGCTAATATTAAATGTTTATAAAATCTATAACGCTAATATATATTGAGGAACTCATGAGCGATTAATATTTAATGAGCTAGATAAATCCCAAACGAACCAGTAGATCCAGTTGCCTGAAGAACTTGATGAACTGATAACACAAATAAATGTAAAGAGAAGACTCTGTGGCCTGTGAAAGGCATTAACCTTGTCCCATACCATTCATTCCACTCTTTTATTAACCTCACTCTTTAACTTTTATGAACTTGGCTTTAGTACACAGTCTATAGTGAGTTACAAGACCCCATTGAAAGGTTTCAAATATAAATTGCACTACTTATCTCAAAATATTGACAATGTAGTAAAAATAATAGCGTATCTCTGCTTTTAGCAGCTTAAAAGGTCATTTTTCAACAGTTTATTACTCACCATGCCCATATTCCACTCTGCTTACATACTTTTCAAAAGTAATGCATGTACCAGTGGTGTTACAAATGTGTCACCAGCTTTTCTGTGGCAGGTATCCTTGAGTTCATCAGTCTGGCTGTGGGGCTGGTCAGCATTAGAGGGGTGGATGCCGGCCTTTACCTGGGAATGAACGAAAAGGGGGAACTCTATGGGTCGGTAAGTCAATCTCACATGGGCCCAGCACTGCCAATTCTAATCCAGATCACACCCACACACATGCGCTCCAGCCCCCATTAACAGGACCATAGCCAAGACGATAGCCTATAGTGTTGAGGATAGCAGTTCATCCAGTATCACTTCATGTCTTTTCCTGGTATGATGCTGATGTGAAAAACACAAAAACCAAGATTAACGAGCAATGCTTCCACTGCTGCCATCCCTCTGACCTTAGAGTGTCTGTTCAGCACTGGAACGTCAGCACTGGGGTCCCCTGGAGCTACAGCAGTCGGCTTCTCCGGGCTGCCTTGTTTTTGTCCTCGGAAGTTAAGAGAGCCGTGAGAAAGAGTGCTCAGAATGCACCCTAAATCCTAAATTAGAAGGATTGCCTCTTCGTTTTGCTCCACGGTGACCAAAACATTTACATATTTCTTACATACACATGAAGCGTTTGGAGTATGCACGCGCGCGCACACACACACACACACATATTGGGGATATACAGCCTGTTAGTGCTCTTGGTTTCTTGTATATTACTGCGCAGTGGCGTGGGGAAAGTGCTTTACTTTGGTCTAGTGCTCAAATGGTAACACAGACCAGGATGTGGTCACTTTCTTGAGCACTAGAGTGTGCACAGAACACCATTTATAGGAAACGTTCTCAGCCTGCCCCATTGCAGGCCTTAGGCATGGCCGTGGATGAAACATGCTATCAGATTTCCACAGACAATAAGCCAGAGCACCAAATGCCTGTGGATCATGCAAATGGGAATGCGCTTATTGTAACGTTAAACTTCATGTGTAAGCGTGGCAACAGCCTATTAAACCACTCTACAGTTGCTTGGTCATACTGGCCAGTAAGGATTAGTACTTGGGCCTGTGCTCATGGACCAGTGTGAAAGCAAACCTGCCTGTTCTGTGAACGTTTAGCAACTTTAAAGGAACACTTGGACCAAGGATGCTATGAGACTAACCACAAGCCTGCAGGAAGGTGCTAGCATGACCAAAGCTTGCATTTACTATTATCAGGGTTAAAGTTCTTGAATATCGTCAAAGAGTGCATTTTTGTCTTTCTGTAGGAGACAGTGTTAGAATATCCTATGCCAAATCATGTGCACCAAGCAGTATTTGGCTACAGATTGCCCATATTTCACAGTAGGATCTTAGGTCCCTTGTGGTCAGATGACAGAGGTGTTAGCAAAATAAAATCCAAGCTATTTATTATGAGTCTGAAACAAATAGGAGGCTCCTGGACAGGACTACTCCCATTCTCATAGAATCAGAAAACAAATTAACTTGGACAGCTCCATTATTGGATGGTGTAATTAAGCAGTCATTTATTAATTACTTCCACCATTCAAGTGTTTATTCTGGCCTCTATATGACTAACTCACTCAGTTAGGCATTTAAATCAGTTCTGTAAGGAATTTTTTAGGGGGCTTTTATCTTAAACGGTCAGCCATCTTAGTCAATATAAATGAACTGCCTTGACACCAAAACTTAAGCCGTTGCCATCGAATGTCGGCTCTTTGGCAGGAAACCTGATGTAGTCCCAAAGCCCTCTATTGTTCTGTGCGGTGTAGACAGCCAGCAGAGGTTCACCTGCTGAACCTGGAGCCCATTGCTCACCGAGGCCCGTCAGTGGTGCTGTAGTAGCAGGCCACACAGGCGACGTCCACTGGCTGCCGGGCGAGCGTGCGCTCGCGCGTGCTTGCGTGCGCGCGCGAACGACGAGCCAGGCCCATTGCGTCACAGGGAGAAGCAGACTCTCCAGGCAGACGGAAAGGTTAACGGGGCCGCGGAGTGATTCGGGGTGTAAACTGAAAAGCGCGCTGTAATGGCTTTCTTTTTCCCTCTGGCGCGGCGAGCACCTGTTGCATGGAATAGTTTCCAGTCATTTGCGGCGTTGCCACCAGGGTAAACGGCGTGCCGTGAGAAAATGCTGCCGCTGCCTTTCTTTTTTCAGTTTCCATGGAGCTTTAGGATGGAAGGTGTACACTAGTTTGGGAACCTGCAGACATATAAGCAGAGGTGTTCCGTTACTGCTAACAGTGGTCACAGGCTACAAAACGTCTCTTAGAGAACTTAGGCAATTTCTTTCCAAGCTCTACCAGGTAGAAAAAAAACATGTTAATCATACATGAGAACTGCTTAAATTGCAAAGGACTTTATTTTCTACGTTTTATTGTGGTAAAAATATTATAGATTCCGGTACAAGTGAATAAGTTTTGATTATTGTACAAGAACAGACAGGCCTGCTATTTTAAACTATATGCTGCACGTTTGAGAAGACATGTGCAAAGCAGATTATTTGGCGCATGCTAATTATCAAACACGGGAATGACTCTCTCTGTTCCTTTCTGTTTTTTTGTAGAAGAAGCTGACAGCAGAGTGCGTGTTTCGTGAGCAGTTTGAGGAGAACTGGTACAACACTTATGCCTCCACACTGTACAAGCACCCAGACACCGGGAGGTACTATTACGTAGCACTGAACAAGGACGGTTCACCTCGAGAAGGCGGCAGGACTAAAAAGCACCAGAAGTTGACTCACTTCCTGCCCAGGCATGTGGAGATCGAGAAGATCCCCCAGGCTTACAGGGACTTGTTCCAGCACAGGTGACCAGAACTCCAGCCAGTGCCGCTGGGGGAAGGGCACAGGGGGTGGGGAGGTCGGATGCGACCGCTACGCAGAGCCTCCCGCTCTCCCCTTGCGACTGTTTAGATTTGCCTTCTGGTCTGAACCAAGGAGTCCCTCTCCAGCGGTGACTGAGATAAACAGTATGTGTGTGTTCCTGGATGGCTCTGTTTCCTCTCCTTAATGGGTTTTAAACCACAGATCTGAAAGGACATTCCTCCATCGGTCGCCCGGTGGTGCTGCCTTCAGGGCCTGGGTGTCACGCAACCCCCTCATTCTCGGACAGTCACGCACATGTTTGCATCACACACACCTGCAGTGAGTTCTTGAGGAACCACCTGTGCAGCCTGCTCTTGTGATGAGAAACTAGGACTTTACCTTCAGTCTTAGCAGCTACAGGAGCATTTAAGAAGTCTTAAGCATAACGAAGGCCACCAGAGCCTGTTCATGTCTGCAAAGGTTCAGACTTGGATCATTTATGACAATACAACCACGAATAGGTAAACAATAGCTAGTCCCATTGCTAGTACCTTTTAAAGATCACACACACCTATTAAATACAGCAGACATACACAGACCATCATGCTGAACTTACAGCAAATCTCATCATTATGGAAATACCGTACTTATCTAAAGGGTTAGTTAAGTAAGACAAGGATATTTTCTCCCTGAAAAAGATGCGAAGCATCTGAAGAAGAGGAATGCAGAAGCAAGAACTTTTTAGACAAACGTGCATTTAAGGACACTTGAGAGGTGAGAGGTACTGCTAAGTAATAAAACTGGCCAGCTTACACCGAAACATTAACACTCACTGCAAAAAAAGAGCAAAACTACAGAGGACTGCAGGGTTTCTAAGGGAAAGGCCCAGAAGACCACCTAAGAGGAGGACACATCAGGGTGGAGTGGAAGATACCATCTCCAGTGTGAAACACTGGGAGATAAATGAGCACTTAGCACCACTCTGTGAATCTACTCCTTTTCTTTTGAAGGTTCTGGAAAAGTCCAAAAAAATGAAAGCACTCTAGAAAAGTGATGTTATTTCAAATGAAAGAACCAGGGAAAAGCTATGGTGTACATAGAAAGTTTGAGTAGAAGTGTTGGTCAACTGACAAGGAGTGACTTGTAATGTTCAGGCTGTCAGGAACATTATTAAAATGTAAGTGACAGGTGTAAATATGGATCAACCTATTTATAAGATGTACAATATTTATTTTCTACATATAAAATATAATTCTAAATCTATATATAAATATATTTATTTATTGCAAAGTCTTTATTTTGTAATGAACTTGAAATAAGAACTGTAGATTCTACTGAAGTTATACAAGCGTCATAATTCCATGAGAATGACAATAAAATTGTCCTGCTATGTAGTCTTCATTGTGAGTGACCATTCTGGCTTGGGAGGGGGGCAAGGAGTCTCTGTGATAATTAAAATCCTGCATGGAGAAATATATCAAGTTGATTCATTGGTCATAAACTGATCAGAAGTGCTCCTAGCAAACAGCACCAATTTAATCTGCTATGGCTGAAAACATGAAAAGCATACGTCCAAGACATCTGGGGGAAACACTGGCCCTTATTTTAAACCGAAATACCTTAACAGAAGTCTGCAGCACCACACCAAGGGATGAAAGTCAAGCTGACAAAGGTCTGCTGCTTCAGAAGAATGCAAACTCCAGAAGAGAGCTGCTCCAGAAGTGAGCAATCCATCTCTCTGGAGATGCGAACGATAGCTGATGGTGTAAAGAGACAGCTCTTGGAACCTCTGAGCAACCTCTCCCCAAACAGACCGCACAGACATAAATCAAACGTCTGCAGCAGGCGAAACAATACAAGGGGATGAGGTGGGTCCTCATGTGACAAACCTGTTGAAAAATGGGCCCCCAAGATGTTTTGCTCGATGAAAACAACAAGAATCAGTACAAATGGGGAAAGCCCTCCCCCAAATGGATCCAAAGTATTGTTTGTCTGCAAAACAGAAGACTCCCATAGCGACTAGCTGGGGCTATCCTAACGTTGCTCTAAACATAAGGTTTCAGTCCACTTACATCAACCATGGACAATCTGGATTCATAGCACACTCCAGATTTATAAACGTATTCACAATCATATCCTAAGCCAACACTTGACAACATATTGGGCTTGGCTGTGGCCAGATGATTGGATGTTCACATACTGCCAACATGCTTGGACAGATTCGGTGCTAATGCATATTCATGAACCATGCGAACGACAGCAGGGCAGTAGGAGGGGCAAGCAGATGAGGGGGAACAGCTGCCTGGTGGCCAGAAGGGATGTGCTGCAAATGGAGCCTAGAGGTAGTCTGGGCATAAGAAAGATGACAACAACATTCCAACATCTGCAGCAGTTGTAATGTTGCCCTGCTGCCATTATTTCTTTTGCTACCTTTAAATGTAAACGTGGACATATAGAAGGAGAGGTGCTGAAGATGAAAGAACGTTATTCGCTGAGGTAAACATGGAGGTTTTAACAGCTGCACAGCTGGTCTTCAGGCCTTCCAAGACATGACTTAAAAAAAAAAAAAAAAATGTACAAATGCCTTATCGCAGCCAAATTATCACAACTTGTGTCTTAAATCCAGAGACGGGGGGGGGGGTTTGACTAATTTGATTGCCTTCTGTTGACTTCACCGTACTGTCATCTGAAATCGATCATCATGGGAGAGGTGTGGTCGTGAACATCAGTACGAGAGAAGACTAAACACTGTACATCTGGGACCACCAGCAAGTCAAACCCTTGAAAGCATTAAAACAAAGAGGAACAAGAAGAGAAATCACGCATCAACACAATAATACAACTAAATGCAAATCACCATTTTGGTCACTTTATTTAAATGTAATATTAAATACTCAATCTAGTAAATAGCAGATCAGATTAATGGCAAAACAAGTTGGTGTATTTGCTAACATGAGATCATTCTTGGGAGGGATAAAAGTTCCTCTACATTTTTGAAATACACCCTGTGCAAACGAGGGAGCTTGTAGTCTCCGATTAGAAACACCTACGGCATTTTCGCATCCAAACCAGAAATGTCCCAAAGTAGAGAACGTAGCCTGAGGGCCAGCCTAGTGTGGTTAGTTAGCATTACCAGATACCTGCAGCCTAACCATTTGAAATTGTCTTCAAGTTACAGAAACACACAACCAGTCATCTGAGAAAGGCAAGAGCTCAGGCTACAATGCGTGGATGAAAACAGATGAAACGGTACTTACAACACTATTGCTAGGCAACACTTTACAACAAGAAACTGGAGGTTACAAAAGTCCAGTGGGAATCCGGCAAGCAGTTTTAACAACACAGGCATTCCATTACATGACAACAACAAGTGTAAAAGCCTAAAAGCATAATAGAAAAGGGGCATCTATTAATTGTGTTTGGAAAACAACTAATTTAGCTGATGTAAGGCCATCACTGCATGAATTTTTGTTTGTTTGTTTAAAGTGTTGATAACAGTGCCTCTGCAGCACTGGGCTCCACAGCACCACTGATCATCCACTAGGAGATAGATATTAACGTAGTATCTATTAACACAGATTCTTCTAGATCATTTATAACATACAAATCTGTAATGAGCAACACTATGGTCCCACAGAGGTTCAGTTAAATTTTTTTCTCGTCTTGTATTAAAAAAAACCCTAATAATGCACAGCCCTTATTTAAGGGGAAAAGAACGATGCAATGCTTTAAAGCATTTTGAGGGGGGGGGATATACCTTAAATATGTGGAGAAACAAAGAAATAAAACTTCAATAACATTAAGGCTATATTTACACAGAATTACAAACTAAACGGCCAAAATCCTTTGCAACAATGTCTTCCAGACTTCCATTCCAGGCTTCCAGATGAAAGCTGGAGACAGGGCAGGGGGATGGGGCTCGCGACGGGTCTGCCCAGCCACCCAGAATCCGCATGGTGTGGAGTAGGGCGCCTACAGGCCTTTGGAAGGCCCCGGGTTCTTGCCCAGCTGGGGGCTGGGGAGACCCTGAAGGGCCCCCAGCTGCTGGTACAAGCCCAGGATCTCCATCTGACTCATGCCCCCAGCGATGCCGTTCTGCATGGCCAGCTGGTTGATGAGCAGCCCCTGCCTGGCCATGGCCAGCTGCTGCTCCTGGACCTTGCGGTTGGCGATCACCTTCTGCACGTACATCATGAGCTGTAGAGGAGAGCAGAGAAAAAGGTGAAAAAAAATATATTTCTTATGGCCAAGGTCTGCACAGAAAGCGACACGGTGCAAAGGTCACCGGCTGCAGCGGACAACAGGCAGGAAGAGACTGTGCAACCTTCTACGTTTGGTGGAAGGTTTGGAGTAATGGCATGGCAACATTAAGACATCAGCTCGTTCTAGGGGATCTCCATGACGCATGAAATTTCAGGTACTTTCAGGTTGGGGTTAGAAGACTATACCTACTTCTGCATCGGTGACATGAAAGATGGTGGGCAGTGTGACTCAATATCTTGCCAGGCTTTGTGTGACTGTTGTGGGTAAATCGTATAGAGGGAAATCCTGTTTTATGCACACATGCAAGCTATAATGAGCAGTTTAAGGGCCTAATCTGTGAATAGAATATGATCCATAATAATGCTAAAAATCTTTTAAAACAAGGACATAAATTTTTTTACAAATTCACAAACCAGTGAGGATGTGGTAACCCTGTAAACTGGCAAAAAAATGCAGTAAAAAAATTTAAGGAATATGCTGAAATACAGTACAAGAGTCTGACATGGGGCACTGGCAGAGATAAGGAAAGAAATATACATGCTGCTCGGACATGCGTCCCTCTCTGGAAACCTTGTGTACTTCACTGCAATCTTGACATCTTATACTGCAGTCTTACTCATCTGGAATCTTCTTTGGATTTTTTTTATCGAGTGTGCATGCGCGCACGTGTGTGTGTGTGTGTGTGTGTGTGTGTGTGTGGGTAGAGAGAGCATGAGGGAGAGAACTGTACCGTTTGTTGCTTGTTGAGAATGTCTCGGTACACTGCCTCTCTGTGTTTGAGCTCCAGCTCGATGCTGGCCTGCCTGCCCAGGGCCATGCCCTGCACCTGGGCCTCCGTCAGGTTTGGGTTCTCCTTCCACTGCCAAAGCATAAATGCACCTGTTAGCCGGGGGCACACCTGCATCGCACACTCGCCTCCGCTCACATGGGAGCCACATTTCTGGCATATTTAAACATTGAAACCGTGGCTACAACATGGCAGAAACCCTGCCTTTGCTAGCCGTAGCATACAAACACAGCTGGACAGTAGACAGTTCAGTCTGCTCCAAAGCACTCCCCCTAAGAACTGATGGTAGAACAAATCATAAAACTGGATTCGAGCTCCTGTTCCCCTTATTAAAACGTGATTTAAAAGAAACATCCAAACAGCCCTTATTAATGCTGGGATCTCTGGGTTCTGGCTGCTCCTTGTAGTGAGTGGGTGCTGGAAACACTAGCGCAGAGCAGCCTGGGCCCTCGCTGAAGGACCACGCTCTCCAGGTGAGCTGCTGCCTGTGGAGACAACGAATGCCCCTTGACCCCAGTCGCTCACCACTTGGCCGATGATGTCCTCCAGGGGCTCCCGTGGAAGGGCCTTCAGCGCGTTGGTGGCCTCCAGAACCTTCTGTCGGCCCTGGTTGATCAGCTCCTTCAGTGTGAAGTGAGTGGAGGGAGACGGAGGGAAAATGAGTAAGAGCACTTGGAAAATACACACACACACACACAAACACACACACACAGAGCTTTCCAGGGCACAAAGTCAACGGCAGGCGTCCGTAAATAGCAACTGGCAGAAGGCCGCACCAACTGCCGCTGTGCCCTGGGCCACGTGCAGCAATTAGCCGAGGACCCGCGAACAGCAGCAGGGCACGTGCTCCTCGGGTACTGACCTCCAGCTGCTGGTTGCTCATGGAAGCCAGGGCAGCCACGTTGAAGGGGAAGTAGTTTGGCGACGCCCCCATTCCCATGTGAGGATATGCCGGCTGGTTGAAACGCATGGAGAGGCCCTGCAACACACACACACACACACACACACACACACACCGTTAGCACAACCTAGAGCGCCTTCACCGATAACAACAAAGCACTTCTGTGAAAAAGACAAAGTGATTTGACAAAGCACTTTCGTAGGTTGCGCTGTACGAGAGCATCCACTAACAGCAGCAAACGCGAATTGCCTTAAATCCGATCGGGCATTGATCAAAGGTGCTGCGCAGAGTGCGGCCAGCACACGGACGATCATGAGAATGTGCTGGACAGGTGGGGGCCGCCGCGCCCGCGGGGTGAAAGGTCAGCCGCAAGGCTGTGTTTGTACGGAAATGAGCTAGCAACAACAGACGCCGCTCCAGTCCTGGAATCGGCCCGTGTGCGTGTGTGCGTCGTTCATGTCAAACACAGCCCTTGCAGGCTCCAGCACAGCAGACCTGGAGCAGGTGTGCACTGGTGGAGGGGTCGGTGTGGAACGCAGCTGGTTCTCAGGACGAATTGTGGGACGATCTAAACTGCTTCTTCTAGTTTACCTTGCAACATATATACAGTGTTGAAGCTCCTCCCACTCACTACTCTGACAAAAAGCTAAACATGACAGCACTTTCTAACTTGCCACATGAATTTTCATAAATAAAAAAAAAAGACACTGAAAAAATCTGACAATACAAACAAACTTTGATCGCCAAAATCTCTTGTGACTGAGCTTGCGTGCAGAAAGGGAGAGAGTTACTGATTTGGCAAACGAGAAAGTGATTTGGCAAGCTTTCCCCATCCACTCGTGAAAACATACTGCTGAATCAACATTAGCAAACGCATTGTTTGTGTGGTACAACATATAAAGATGTTAAAAATCTTCCAAAGTTTGGAAACACTTAAACCATTTAGGAAATGTATGAAGAGGTTAAACTGGCCATTAAACTCCATTAACATCCAATCACACCAAGAACCCTCTTTAGAAACATTCATTTAACAAAATTAACCAAATGGGATCCGTCTTGTTTTTTTAATTTCTAGAAATCTGAACATGGAAGAAAAAAACAAACAAACAAACAAAAACCAATGTTGGCAAAAAAAGTTTGACAAAAATGTTGGGAAGTAACAACTCTTTCATGCTGTTTTTAAAGGCCTGAAGCTCTAACCAACTGCTTACTGAAGCTCTAACCAACTGCTTACTGAAGCTCTAACCAACTGCTTACTGCTGACTGTTAATAAATGCTGCAGCAGTGGAAAAAATGCACAACCATTTTGCTTCCACCAGCCTAAAGTGCTGGAAACCTGCATCCACATTAAAGACCCCCCACAGACCCTTAATCAAATACACTGCATCTCAGAAGCTTGTATAAATGCACTGATTTATGATTGTTATTATTTTATGATAATCTTGGTTAATCCCAACAATGGTGGGCAAAATGGTATCAGCAGGACAAACGTACCTGTAACCCTTCAATGAACTCCCCGAAGTGACTAAAAATAATGGCAGATAACAGATGTATCTTCTTAGCCCTAATGGTGAGTCTGGCTCGAGTAAACTGAAAACTCCTCCCCGTGTTCTGACGTTTGACAACGTGTGATGGCGAAAACACACAATTTATTTTAAATACGAAGGAAGAAGCAACCAGACCGTTACACCACAACACTGCAAGGACCTTTTCCGCGTTACAGTACGTGATATGTTTTGCTAACACCTCACTAGAGAAAAGCAATATATTAAAGCTTCCCCTCCCGTTCCAATGCAAATATATGAACTACCATATATTGCGAAATGTTCTTGTGAACAAATGTTCACAAGACTGCCACAAATGTGATGCAAAGGGCAACAATGAATGTAGAGACAGAAACGTGATTGAGGAACAGACAGAACAAAATAAGATAAAAACCCAATTCTGCCCAAACTGGCTGGACACACATCCTGATTTAGTCTGTGGGACCACAACTGATGTGACTGTGATGATATACAGAGTTATAGAAAGACTTATTAATAAAATTTTTTTAATAAAACAACATTTTATTCAGGGTCCCTCAATAACAGTCAGAGGAGTCTACTGTTGGTCATCAAGGCCCAACCAACTAGGAAAAACCCACTGGTTCTGGAAAAATCGCTTTGTTGAGGCTTTCTAACTGGAGAGATTGGGAACCCATTGTAAGTGCACAACTCTGTGGTTCAGTAATAACACCTCAGAGAACTTCTGTTTTTGGTCCTCATGCATCATCTTTATGCCAAAGTCATGGTGTTTAAACATTTTTAATAGATCGATACATTGAAAAGTTAGTATAAGATGTTGCATAATAAATGTTTAAGGCCAAGTGTACTTAATTTCTAAACCTTATAGTCAAGCATGTAGTGAGCGCCCAGCCCAGTACAGTACAATGGCCCCCAGCACTACTGATACTACACAAAGGTGATGTCAGTGCTGATGTTCCCCAAGAGCAAAGCACAGCTGAACCTGCAGGACTAGGTGGGCAGTAGGACCCTGGGGAATGAGATGATGGGGGGCAGAGTGGATGGGAAAACAGCCACAGCCACTAAAGTGAATTACAACAGCAAGTGGACTCTATGATTACAACGCCACTATAGGGCCAGAGTCCCAAACCGTAGCCAGTAATCCCTCTCCAAATAAACTCCAGTAATTAGCCACTGCTATGCAGACGCTGCTGGAGCCTGAGAGAGGACTGAGCCCATGCACTGCTTTAAGGTATCGAGGACTGTAATTTACGTATTCAGGTGAACTACCTCAAAGCTTGTGTGCTGCATGCTTGAGAAGAGTCACAAAGTGAGAAGAAAGGAGAGTGATCGAGGTACATGTTAAACACCCTAGATTAGTTAGATCTCCATTTGATTTTTTTGTTAATATAAACAAAAAAATTTTTAATTATCTTTTCCATTTAAATCCGCAGTTTTATTTATCAGTGTAACAACTCTTATATGAAGCACTTTGGACTGTCCCTGGGATGGAAAAAGTGGTACAAGTAAACTTGCTTTGCTAATTTTAGACACTGTTTACTGATCAACACATCCATCACTGTTGAAAAGAAGGTCTGCTAATTCTGTTTTGTTGCAAACATGACTTGTACCATGGTATTCTCACTCTAGAAAAGCTGTTTAATTATGAATTAAATACTGAAAATTCTTAGAATCTAATAATAGGTCACTAACAATTGACTCTTTAACAGTTAATATTTGGACCTTGGATCAAATTAACAATTATCTTTAAACAGGGAATTAGCACATGCACATGAAAGGATGCTGTGGGGGCCAGCATAAGTCGATTGCAAGTTATGCTAATGTTTACACTTTGCACACTGACACTACATATTGACTAGCATCATGTAGCTCGCTTCCACACTCTTAATGGAAACTACAGACCGCAGAAAACTACAGACCGCAAGCTGGAAAATAACTCCTCTGGTGCTGGTCTTGGGTGTCCTGGAGTAAGAGAACACTTACCTTCTTCTCCGCCTCGTACTCAGCCCAGGCCGCCTTGCGATCCTCCTCACTCAGAGCCTCTTCCTCCTTGTGGTCGAGGAGGGAGTCATGCTCATGGTAGCCCACGATCTGGTCCTTGAAGCTGTGGAGTAGCTCGGCCAGAAAAGGGTCCTGGAAAGAAGGGGGGGGGGGGGTAGAGACTTAAATGAGAGGCTCCCTCTAACCGAACACACACCCACACGCCTCACACCTACGGGATAACCAGCTGCTAGCCCTGCTTAGACTGGGTTAAGTCAGTCAAGGTTAATCAAAGGCAAACAAATCTTCAAGATGAGCAAATGGTCCATGGGTTCAGCAGGCACAGAAACTCGAACCCTGGTTTATTTAGAGTAAAAATTCAAATCAGAGGAAAATGATGATAAAGAACTTAATCTAGTTCGAAATGACAAATAGTAATTGAGCAGCTGGTTGGGAGCATGCAGCTTGAACCCCAACGAGGCAGAGGTCGTGTTTGAAACAAATCCCGAGGCTTTCACGCAAACTTGGTTTCCACAGCGACACTGTTATTGAAAACAATACCTGAGTAAAACACAATTCTCAGCCAACCGTTTCACACAAACATGGTTTAAATTACTGTATTTGCTTTTTTTTTTGTTTCTTGACTTTTTTTGCTTTACATTATGCGAGAACTTCACTATCTGGAAACAACTCTGCTGCTGTCTCTACATTCATGAAGTGCTGTGGGTGACGACCATTTGATCACCACCCCCCCTTTAATTGAAGAATGAATGTTTTTATTGCTACAGACATTCACAAAGTTGAAAAGAAAAACAAATGTTAGAAAATAACATGAATATGGATGTACTATGCAAAGAGCTCAAACAAACAAAAACAATGAAGCAAAGGAGTGAAAATAGATCTTTTGCATGATAAGGGAGTTGAGAATAAACTCCCTCTCAGAGTCTATTTATACAGGGGTTGGACAATGAAACTGAAACATCTGTTATTTTAGTGTGGGAGGTTTCATGGCTAAATTGGACCAGCCTGGTGGCCAGTCTTCATTAATTGCACATTGCACCAGTAAGAGCAGAGTGTGAAGGTTCAATTAGCAGGGTAAGAGCACAGTTTTGCT